>JBBMOL010002181.1:0-27615 GCA_037954665.1 Laguncularia racemosa | reverse complement strand
CTCTTTCCTCACTTTCTCTAAATTGTGATTCGGTTTTGGGGTTCCCTCACCCCTCCCATTTATGGGCACTTGAAACCGAGTTGGATAAGCTGGTTTTCCTCCGATAAAGCTGATGGGATTTTCGGTTAGAAAAACCAACTCCATTTGTGTAATCCCTCGATTTTTGCGATTTGACCAATTAGAAAATTTTTAATTATTTATGTTGAAGATCTTTTGGGATTTGTGCAAAAAATCGAATCAAAACGGTAAATACGAATTTTTCCTTCCGCCGCGATCTCGGACCTAGGTGACGACGATCACGCGCCCCGCGCGTGGTTTTTCCTCCAAAAAACGGATGCTCCCCCTTCCGGGGAAAAGTGAAAAAATTGCAAAACGGGGAAATTTGCTCCTCCCGCGTTCAACCCCTGACTTCGCACCCGCACCGCGCCTTTAGCTCTGGCCGGACCACGAGCTGCCCACTTTCCTATTTTTCTAATTTCGCAAATTCATATTCAATGCGATTTTCCTATTTTTTGTATTTTTTGAAAATTCCAAATTTTGTAAAAATGTTTATTATTTATTATTGTTTTTGAAATAATTTTTTCAAAATTGTTTGGTTTTTCCTATTTTTTTTATTTTTTGAAAAATTTTTTACTATTTTGGGTAAATTAGAAAAAAAATTAAAAAAAAATTTGGGAAAAAAATTTGAAAATTGTTATTTTTAAAAATTATCGATTCCTAGGGTAAAAATGGGGTGTTTACATATTATATTAAAGTATTATATATATGTATATTTTTTTTTTTTGGGGTTTTTTTGGCTTTTTTTTTTAATTTTTAGTTAATTTTTTTTAATTTCTATAATTTTTTTGTATTATTTTTTTTAAAAAATTTTACATGGACAATTGAATTGTGTCAGGGTTTCAATTCAAATGAAAATTAAAATTGTTGTTAAAAGCCCCTATTTGCAAATGTCGATGGGAAAAAAAAAAAATTTATGACAAAAATAAAAAAGATAAAAAATTGGGTTTAAATTTGCATTTTCCCTTAAAAACTAGGTCTTTTATTTATCAAAAAAAAAAAACCTTGGTCCCAAATGGAAAAAAATAGTTTAAAACCAAGAAGTTTTTAAAATTTTTACCTAACTTTTGAGTGGGCAAAAAAAGGATGCTATTGAAGGGGCTCCGAAAAATTAAATCCAAACCCTAGTGCCTGATTAAGTTTATGAAACCTCCAATAACTTAGGGTTTTGGTGATTTTGAAATGTCCCCAAAATCTTCTAATAGTTTTACAAGGTATTCAATTTCAACTAATGAATTAATCCAACATGTTTAAAAATATTTTTTTTCTATCAAAAAATATATATCTTAAATAAACAAATGGTTTCAATAAAAATACAAAAAATTTAAAAAAACTATTAAAACTGGGTCGAATTTTTATAAAGTTTTAAGAAGTTTTTGAATCGCCCAAAAACCCATACTTTTTAAAAAACTTTAAACCCTATTTTTAAACCCACAGGGGGTTATTATCAGTTTTGAGACATCAAGTCAGACATTTACATTTTTTAAATTTGGGTTACTCCGGCTAGATGCTTTTTTAGCACTAAAAAAGGAAGGGGAATTAACCCTTAAAAGAAGATTTTCCCCCAAAAAAACTTTTCCTAATGCTAAGGACCTTTTGGGGTTTTAAAATGTGTTATGTAATTTAGGGTTTAAAAGTTCTTGTTTAAGGATCTTTTTATTTTATTCAAAAGTTTTTAATTTTTTTTTTTTAACATTATTTTTTATTATTGTTTTTTTTAATGGACACTAATATAAAAATATAAAAAAATTAGCACAAAAGGGGAAAAAAAAAAAAAACGAAAAAAAAAAAAAAATGAAGCCCTTTGGAAAACCTTCGAATCTTAAAAATAATGGAAAGCCCCTTTGCAATGGTTTTGGTCAAAGGATCTGCTTTGCCCAAAAAAAGATATTCCACGGGCGCAAGATTGGGATCGGGGATCAAAGATACCAGGGGCCCCCATTTTTCTTCTTTTGTTTTCCCTTGACCATTACTTTTCCGCAAGCCCCGCTGTAAAGGCTCTGCTTTGCTCATTTTTGTAAAATTGAATTGCCTCCCCTTGCCTGTGTTAGCCCCATGGATCGATCGACCGCCGAGTAAAACCTTTTGAATCCCCAGGTTATAACACATGACACCGACAAAAAGGGGTATACTTTCTGAAAATTCAAAATCAAAAAGAATAACTTGCATTGCAAGAAAAAATAAAATTTAATACATGGTAGAAAATCAATTTCATTAAAACTTACTTAGAAGAGCTTTATGGAAAAATATTATAAGATTCAAAAAGTTTTTGTTAAAAAACCCAAAATTTTGAAATTTTTTTTTTTTCTTTTTAATAGGGCAAAAGAAAAAGATCAATTGGATGGGTTTGAAAAAACTAAATCCAACTGGTATTAATTAAGTTTTATAAACTTGCCTTGAACTTATGGTGGTATTTTAAAAGTATCCAAAACCACCGATACCTTAGGGGTTTCCCCAAAATTAAACTAAAAAAAGTAATCCAATAATATGATTAAAATATTTTTTCCCTAAAAAAAAAATATCATCTTAAAAAAATTTAAAAGGGTTTTAATAAAATGCAAATAAATTAACTTTAAAAACTATTAATTGCTTGAAATATTTTTTTTCCAATAGTTAGTGTTTATATTCTTTATCCTTATATCCCAGGTTTAGCACAAAAAAAGTAAAGGAAGGGGCCCTTAAAGACTGTCCTTGGATCATTCCCAAAATTTTAAACTCATTGGGATTTCCACGTATCACGTTAATATAAAAGGGGGATTTTTTTTTTTTTTTAAAGGGATCTTTTATTTTTTCCTCAAGGTTCTTAAAAAATTTTTTTAAATTTATTATTTTATTATTTAAAAAAATTTCAAAAAAATCATTAAAAATATTATGGGATATTTTTATTTTTAAATTATAATTATCATTCGAATTACTATCTTGTAAGGTTTATTAAAAAATAAAATAAAAAAACAATTTAATCATAACTAAATTTAAAATGTTATATCCATAACTATTTTTAAGTGATTATTTTAATTATTTATGAGATAATAATATAGAAAAAAAATAAAAAGTAACAAAAAGTAAAAAAAAAGAAAAAAGAAAAATGGGAAAGCTTTTTAAAATCCACTCAGAGGTCATAGACTCGAAAGCGGGGTCGAAGATAGCGTCGGGCCCTTCACAAACTTCCTCTCTTTGTTTTTCCTTGACCATTAGTTTTTCCCCATGTGAAGGCTCGCTCTTATTACACTGGCCCATGGCTTTGTAGTTGCAAATTGAATTGCCTTTTCCTTTCACTTTGTTTGTCCATGGGTTGATTGACTGTAGTCAAACCTTTGAAACCCCGGTGACAGCACATACACTCAAGAAGGTTGGTTTTTGACACGAATCAACAGCAACACCCAACAAAAAGTGCATTGCAAGGACAAATCAATTTTAAAAACATCGTAAAAATCAATTTCATATAAAATTACTTTTAAACTAAGAAGGAAAAATATTAATAAGTATTTTAAAAGGCATTTATTAAAAAACAATATAATATATAAAAATTTAGTATTTAATTGTCTAAAAAATATACAATAATATTTTAAAAACAAAAAAAAAAATTACCTTTAGTTAACTAAAAACTTAAATTTAAGGTGTAAGATATCAACCCCAAATTGAACGAAACTTTTATTTGGGGCCTTCAGTTTAAAAACATAATCAGGTAAAACCCTTTTGGTCCCCTTGGGCAAGTCTCCCCTTTCATCCATTTGGTTGTGGATTGGGCTTTTCGGCACGCATCTTCGGGAAGAGATGGGGATCAATTATCGTTCCCCTGTTCCCGGCCGCCTGTCAATCCAAGATATTAGTAAAGACGACGAACACGCAGCGGGGGAAAAGGGTTTAGAATTAGAAAAATCACGCTTTAAGCAGTCTACCAATGTTAATACGCGTGGTCGTTTATAAATGATATAATTATATAACCCCACAGGGATATTCACTTTTCTATTTTGGGATAATGCTTAAATATTATGGGTTTAAAAATACGTAATTGTTTTTTTTTTTAAAAAATTTAAATTTTTCACTTGGTATTTTTTTTAAATTTTTCGTTGAACTTGTTATGATAATTTTCAAAAAAATTAGTAGTAAAATGATTATAAAAATTTGATTGGATAAAAAGTATAGCAATTTTAAAACTGAAAGGGGAAAAAAAAGAAATGAATATACATTAAAATTCTAAAAACTTAACTTTTTTGAGCAGTGAATTTAATTCATCGTTGGAGGTGTGATGGGCAAATCAAAACTTCAAAGTAAGATTTGTCTTCCTCTTCTTGTATTAAATAGTGCCCCAAAGTCATCTCTTTCCACAACACCAATCCTCCTTCAAAATCAAAAAAAAATAACAGCCTCCCCCCTGGCCCCCCCTCTCTCCGATATATTGACATCCTCGGCCAAAAACACTTTGTTTGTACCTGTTAAGAAATAACTGTCCAAAAATGACACCCATCAGCATCATTGCACATCTTATGGGGGGTTCTTGGATTCATTTTCCCAAGGGGGGAAAACCTGCATTCGAGATGTCGCAAGCTTTTATCCTTACGTTGTCACAAAATGGGGAAAGAAGCTCAAGACTCGGGTTATAAAGAAGAATAACCAATCCTGAATGGGGGGAAAGAACTAAGTCCCCTTTTCCCTTTTCCCCCTAATCTTCCCATCCAAGGGAATAAAACAAACAATCTCCCTCACAAAACAGAACCAAAAAGGGGGTGTTTGTTTCACCCAAAAAGTTTTTTTGCCCAATTTTTGACATATTTTTTTCCTTTTTCCTGTGTGATTGACGATGACTAACGTGTAATATGGGATTAATTACTTCAGTTGGTGTATACAAAAGGGTACATTCAGTCCAGATGATAAATGGGGATGCGGGTTTTTCATTGGCCTTTTTCCAAAAACTAGAAATGCCTTGGGGCGTCTTCCAAGCGGGACCATAACGGCAAAATACAACCAAACCGGCAAAATGCCTGGCTGAGGGGAGTTTCTCTTGTGGAAAGACGGGAAAATGGGCAAAAATGGCCTCGATTGCGCAAGTAGAGCGCGGCGAAAACGAATCCAAATTTTTACTGGAAAGGATATACCCGGTCAAGGGGCTTGTAAATTCCGTTCCCTTTTTCTTATAAATTCAGGATGGCTTATGCAAAAATAGATTTCCAACCACTTGTATCGAATTGCACTGCAGGGCTGCGAAAATTGATGAAAATTAAGCAAACATTATTTGATTATTTCTATCATAATTCCGCATCTACCTCTTTCACAATGTTTTTTTTTCAAATGCAATGAAATAAGTTGGGAAAAGTACTTGCTCTGATTTATCCGGGAATTTAGCTTGAAACATGATAATAAAGTTTAAGGGTACGTAGAGAACTGGACCTTATGAGCCGTCGATTAACACTATAATTTAAATTTTAAAAAATATAATAAAATTCCATAGTATTTGCCTAATTATAATCATTATTTTTAGGTTAATACTTGATTGGGTTTTTAATAGCAAATTTTCTCAAATTTTAAAAAATCAAACAGTATCATATTGTATTTTTTTATTATTTTGTTTCCATTAGGAAAATTTGTTACATTTTTATATATTATGATTCATATTTAAAAATAATAAAAACTTATAATTTGAATATCATGATTTTGAACATAAATAACTAAAAATATTTAAATTTGAAAAAATTTAAAGAAAGACTCAAAGTTCTATAAGGCATCCAGAAATATGTAAAATAAAAAGTTTTAGGAGATCAAAATAAATGATTGTTACTTCTAAATTTTTAGAATACCTATGAGATTGGATATAAGATATGTAATACCTTTATATCTATTTGCCACTAATCTATCATAATCTTCGTGGGCCTATTTATTCACTTTCTTTCCTGGAATCTATTCATTATAGATGCCGGCTATTAATCACTTCTTCCATTAAAATCCGATGACTTTCGGGGACGTTTGTTCATATTCATTGTAAATTTTTTTAACTCTGTTGCAACTAAACCATGATCTTACAGTTATAGAGTTTCAAAGAAAGGAAATGATATTTGTATATCGCTTATTATTATTGCACACTCAATAAAAGAGAAAAAGTTTATTATATATATATATATATATCCTTCAAATACTAAAGCATTGCCAACATAAGTAAATATCGTTGGTTGATTTGCTTGTGAGCTGGTTATAAGTAACAACTGAAATTGAGCTGAAGCTCGGCATCATTAAACTCAACTTGGCTCCTTTATAATTTTATTATCAACCCTTTTCTATTCTTATTAATCATTCCATCTAACAAGTATATTGATAGAAGTGGTTCTCTCTAAATGCATGGACCCAGGTCCTGAAAACTATCATATAACATGACTATCATGCTTAGTGCATAATATTCTAGTCAACTTGATACCGGGATTGGCCTATTCTTTTCATGAAGAAGTATAGCTCAACATTCAACAAATTTTTACTTTCTTAAAAGGCAATATTACATAATGCTGGATTCTAATTGAGGGTGAATGTGATTGATGAGATATTAACGCATGAGTGTGTGAACACTCATTTTCTGATATGAAAACATCTAGCCTGCTTCTTTAAACAGGAAAGAAGTCTTCACTTACACTCTTTTTCCTTATCAACACATTGTACATATCACATTTTCCTCAGTAACAGCCTGATCACCGTATTTGATTTAATTTACTTAATCGCTCAGGGTGGGGCCCAAAGTTAAAGGCATGAATTTTAAACAAACACCCCCTTGAGTTTCTACACCATTGTATGATCGTACAGGTAAAAAAACATTTGTTTGGACATCCTGTCTTTAATTGGTTGATAGACAAGATAAAGAGAGTTAAAAATTTTTCCCAACCAGACCCTAAAAAATCAATTTTAACCCCGGTGGGTTTTTTTGTGTTAATTAAAGGATTTTACGATTTCCCAATAAAACTCCCATTTCTTTGCTTTCATTTAGATGCCAACTCCCCTTTACCAGACCCATGTTGTCATTTTCCCCTATGGGTCCTCATCCCATTACTTCCTTGACATAAAAAAATTTATCAATTTTACTAGGCTTTTGTCACCAGAATAAAAAATTTGCATAAAACCCCGGGTCGGTTCTCTATAATAGTGAAAATTTAAAAGTTTGCTTAGAAAATTTTATTTGGCCCTTTCGTTATACCCAAACTAGAAAGAACCCATCTAGTTGAGAATGTTTCCCTTTTTCATAAAATTTGAATTTCAACGGAAAATAATAAAAAAAAAACTAAAAAAAAAAGCAATAGAAAAAGAAACATAGAAATTGGGAAAAAACAAAAATCAAACGTAGGAAGCATGAATGTAAATATATTTTAATTATTACAATTAATGAGTACTTAAAAGCATCTGCAAAGGGAAAAACTTCTATTTAAAACTAGTGGGGAAATTATTTATATGAAATTTCATGTACATGATACTTTAAAAAAACAAATTATCAGAAAAAACGGATTATATTATAATAATGATACCTGGAAAGCATGAGTAGAACAAAAACCCATATGGGGTCTTTTTAACCCCAACTAAAAAGGCTAAAAGGGGGGAATAACTCAAACAAATATATTTTTTTTTTCTTTTTTTGGGAAAAAAAAAACAAATAAAAATTTTTTGTTGCCCTAGTTCTACCTTATAGCCAAGTTAAAACCTTGGGTCTTGGTAAAAGTCTCGTTTTATTTACGGTTTTGTGTTTGGAAACCCCATAGCTTCCACGACGATCAATTTTAAAATTGTTCCATGTTCCAGTCCCCCTAACAAGTCCAAAAGTGCAATTTTAGAACTATCATAAACACACCCACACAAAACGCAAATTTTAAGAATTTAAAAAAAACTACGTTGAAGCAGCCAATAAATACTAATGCGTGTGACTTGACATGGTCAGTGATTTTATGAATAAAGTCAAAATTTATTATACGAAATATTTGGGTTTAAAGTTTGAAATTTTTAAAATTTTATTCTATTAAGACTTGTTTTTGTATTTATTATCTTGACTATTTTTTATATATTTTTAGTACATTTATTTTATATATTTTTGAAAATGATAAAGATAATAAAATTGGCCATGGAAATTTGATTGGGGCTTTTTGTGTATAATAATTTCAAAATTTGACTATATAAATTTTTTTCGATACTAAAAAGTAAAATTTTAAATTTTGTTATCCAATGTTAACGTCAAGGCTCATAAATAAGAATCGTTTCCCCCTATCCTTTTCCCGTATATAGATAGCGTTTAGAGACATCTCTTTTGGGGAAGCACCGATCCTTTAAAAAATTTATTAAAACTCATTATCCAAATAGGGATTCCTCTGTGGGTTAGATATTTTGGGCATCCTTGGCCACAAGTAATAGCTATTGTCCCAACATGACACACCATCAGTCATCATTTGCACATCTTCTAGGATTTTCGGGTTCATGTTACCAGGGGGTGAACCTTGCTTTTTTGAGATTTTCACAACAGTGATCCTTACGTTGTCATCAAAAGGGCAAGCAGAAGCTCAAAACTCGGGTCGTAAAAAAAAAATATAAACCCTGGTGGGAGGAAGATCTAAGCCTTTCCATTTTGATCCTAACCTTCCTGTCAAAGTGGAAAATAAATTAAATTTTCCTTTAAAAAAAGAAATACCCAGGATGTTTTTTTTTCAAGGAAAAAGTTTCCCCGGTAATCAAATTTTTAATATCAAAAAAATTATCATTTAAAAATTTAAGAGGTCACAGATATTAGCGACTTTTAAGATTAAGTAATGTTGGAAGGCCCAAAGATAGCAGCTAGCTTTCAATAATGGTGATTAATGACCACATTAATACAAATGGACAGTAAGAAAATGATTTCTTTTTTAAAATGCAAATTGCTTTTTTGTCATTTTCCACATGCATTTTTCGTGATGATTTATCGCCATCGCCAGTGATTGACGGCTATTTTTGCCTTCTACCACAATTGCTTGAAATCACTATAAAATTCTTTTACGATTTGATCATAACAATCATGGAAACAAGTTTGCAAAACTTTTTTTCACGAGAAAAAACACACCCTAACTTTTTTCAAGTCATAAATTTAGTGTTGAGTGAATAATTATTATTTCTATCGTGATTGATGACGTACTAACACAAGAAATTAAATGGGATTAATCACATGCAGTTGGTGTATGACAAGGATACATTCAGTCCAGATGATAAAATGGGGGACGCAGACTTTGACATTGGACCCTTTCTAGAAGCTCAGAAAATGCAACTGGGTCATCTTCCAAGCGGCACCGTAATACGCAAAATACAGCCAAACCGAGCAAACTGCCTGGCTGAAGAGAGCTGCATCTTGTGGAAGGACGGCAAAGTGGTGCAACGTATGGTCCTCAGATTGCGCAACGTAGAGCGCGGCGAAATCGACCTCCATCTCCAATGGATTGATATACCCGGCTCCAAGGGCTTGTAACTTTTTTGCTTTGCCTCCATGTGAATGTAGATTATCCAAAGATGATACTACTAGTTTCCAAGCACTTGTATCCAATTTGCAGCTGCAGTGGCAGCACAATTTGATGAATATTAAGTGTAGCATCTATTCCATTGTTTTGCAACATAATCTATTGGATTTAATTAAAAAAAGGCTCTATTTTCTACTTTTATTACTCTTTTTCTCTCTCCGATTCCCAATTCGTGTTTGCTGTGAAGTTTTTTTCCAAGAAGGCAAAAAGGGCCTTTGCAAGAGGAATGACCAACGTGTATCTTAATGTTGGTGGCATGTTTTGTTGGTCATTAGTAATTAAATTTGTTCAATTGGAGCCATAATTGAAAGCGTGTAATCCTTAGGTTTCTTTCGTCATTTTTATTTTAAGAGAAGTTTTGTTGAGATTGTTAATTTATAGATGGACGGATTTGGGAAGAGTTAGTTTTACTTATGTTTTTTTGGAGTTCAATCCATATTTGAAGTTAGGAGGCGTAATTTTCATGTTTTAGGATAATTTTAAGGTTAGAGACTTGACCGGGAATGCCATGCCCTACATCAATAGTTGACATTCAGCGATAATTTTTTAGGAGAGGTAAGTAATGCTGTTGACAACTTCTGGAGGTGATCAATCACCTTAACCTTGTGGTTAACCACTTAAGTTCTTTTTTTTTTTTTTTTTTGGTTGGAGAGGAGGTGTAAAGGAATGGCCTCATAAGTGGTTTATTTTTAAAATTGGGCTGAATGGTATCTATAGTTAAAAAATATGAAATTAAATGATTAGAAGTTTAAAATATAAAGGTTGTAGTATCTCCATCTATTTATGAAAGTAATACACGTTAAAACATTATAATGTGACTTGTGAAAATATTTTACACATGGAGAAGAATAGGTTGGAAATTACCAAAATAACTTGCAGTAAATACAAATACTATCTTTTTCGGAATAGAAGCTTTCCTCCTCTATTGTAATAGGTCCTCTTAGAATTTATTGCCATTTCCTTCTAGAGCTAAAACACTACAACTACTTGAAATGTGGAATAGGTAAACAACAAACAGAAAATTATTCTAAACTTGAACAAGTAAGCATCAGACTTACGTGGCACTTAAGATTGACAAACATCTAATTGTAGATAAGCAGAGTTAGGAAGGTAGAGCAATAAGTGTTGTTTTTTCTTCTTCTTCCATTCGTTTGAGTGTATGCTAGGAATTACAAATGGAAGAACAAAAACGTGAACAGGTGTTGCAGTGCTTATGCACGAGAATAATCTTGACTATGGGAATGTCAACTTTCGATCTTCGCTCCTTCTTCTCTACACGTCTCACTAAGGTATAAGTCTAGAATGCTTCCTCTTTTATTCTTTTATGCTTGTCATTACTACATTTTTATTATTTATTTATTAATATTTATTTGTACAAATCATAAAGGTTGTATATGAGGTTCTTTCCACTTGCGCTGAGGCAGAGTGGTAGGTACGCAAATGAATAGTTGAGTCTAGTAGTTACTTCGAGCCATTCTCTTGATAATATGATCGATATAACTTCCAATTTTAGAAGTGAATGGCAATAGAGGTTAAATTAAAGGAAGCTTAGAAGGAGCTCGAGGTGATGAGGAAAGACTATTGTCGCAAGGTTACTGAGGTCAGGGAGATGGCATAAAGGAGCATCTCCAATTTGTCCAAGACTTAATGGAAACTTAAAGATGTAAACAATCGTCTTAACTCTCTAAAAGAGGAGGTCTCAAGTTTGCAGGACAGGAGTCTTACCTTACGTCTGAGTTACGATGAGAGAAGACAATTACTGCAAACTTGAAATAAAATCTTGATGTGGCTTGGCAATGTCTCGACTAGAGTAGTGTGGAGGAGGCTTAGCTGAAAATGCGAGTCCATGATCTTGAAGAGCTCATGGCCAATTAGGATGCAAGGATTTGCAAGCTGAAGGAACAGGAGAGTATAACTAGGGATAGGTATTACGAGGAGATCCAATCCTTTGATGACTACATTAATGAAATGGTTAGAAGATCATGGAGTGCTGGATTCATGAAAGAGATTTGGTGTTTGATCTCTTATGACTTGGTGAAAAAAATGTAACAGCTTAATACTTTGGAGGAGGAGAGGGAAGAGTTTGGCAGGACTACGGTTGAGGAAAAAAGACAGATGCTAGATGAAAACTTGTCTCAGTCGTAGGCAATGGTGCTTAATGAAGATGCTCCTCCTCTACCTTCTGCTGATGAGGTGGAAGAGATTCCCCCTCCATTTTTACGGGAAGAAGTGCATTCACCTTCTCCTCCCATTGAAGGAGTTTCTCCTCTACTCGAGCTTATTTTATCTTCAATCCTAGCAAAGGACCCTATAGGAAAACTATTTTTAATATTTTCCTTCCTATTTTTTATTTTATATAATAGTTGGTATGTCGACTAAAGGCCTTGTACATAAAAGTGATCAATGAAACAGTTTTTATATACATTCAACTTGTATTGCCTTTTCCTTTATAGTTTAGACACTATGTCAATTTTAATTTATTTTTGTTTATGTATGTTATGAAAATTCTGTTGTCCAAGTGTAACCGTTCGAAGCATTTAGCCCAAATTGTTTTAATGCAAATTTCATAGATTGAAGTATAACTAGTCGGAATGATATGTGTAGGTTGTATTTTTTTGGGCAGTGTATCTCAATCGTTTAGAAGTTAGGTCTACTCGATTAGGATATGCCCTTAAACCATGCTGTATATCCCGGGCTTATATGTATAGAGGTCACCAAGCTCTTGTAAGTGGAATACCTAAAAATAGAGACATAGATTCAAAGATATAGATATTTCAAGGCAACAAGTTCAACCTTAGCATTCTTGTTTAATTGGAAAACATAAGCCAACATCCTGTTGATATATACTGTATATTATACCTGGCCAAACTTATTCACATATTAAAAAAATTCTTCCCCTTCAAAGAAAGGTCTCAAAAAAAAAAATTGCTATTGTCATAAAAAAATGTAACTAGCTACCCTACAATGTAAGCTAAAACATTGGTGGCATAGTGACATTTTTAACCAATTACAAAGTGTATCATCAATTTTATAAAAATGTAGAAATTTCTTCTCTCGATAATCAACTTTTTACAACAAAGATTGCACTTTTTTTTTCCCCATTTATTGAAAATTGCCAATGAAAGGTTATTGTTTCTATCAACTCCATCTTTCTCACTCTTTGTTAAAGATTCAACAAATAGTAATTCATAAGATCTATGTTCTAATCTTATATATATATATATATATATAAGAGCTTAGCTAGTATGTTGGGTATAGCACTTGTTATTCCTTTCATTTTGCTAGCTAACCAAACATACAGAATGACCACAGTTCAATATGACAACTCAAAATTGTGCTAAGGATCCAATTAACAGTAAAAACATAGTATTAGCAATTTTATCATCAAATGAAAACAACAAAGTCTTTTCATTTTATTCATAATCGTTTGGCTCAACATTACATTATGCACATAAGACATTATACACTGCTTCAACTAACATCGCATTATGGCCATCATAGGTGGTTAACCTAGGAGAACAAAAAAATAAATAAACTAAACACTACACTTACAAACACAATTATCTTCATTTACACTTACACATATACATAGCAATAACCACCAAGACAGCAACAAAACTAATCTACTTCACATTTCTCCACCCACCAACAACTAGTTCTTATTGCAATTGCCTTTGTACACCATGGGAGTTCTGCCATTGTGTTGGCTAAGAATCAAGAAGATAACTTATCACTTCTTTTACCTAATTTGAAAACATAGAGTAGTAAAACCTAAAAAACCTGCATCCATCTTCCCCATACTATGCACATCTAAAAAGTGTCGACTTGAGTAATCATGAGTCTGTGATGTCGGTAGTAGACATGGCATCCCACACCCACACTATGGGTTTTAGCCATTACCTTCTTCATTCATTTTATCAAACAATCTTCTAGGTGATGAAAAAATGCTCACTTTGACTCTTACTCTGGCTCGATATGCTATTCATGACAATTTCACTAAGTTGTTTTTTCTTATTATCCATTTTGATCGGAAAATTAAGCCCACCACTATCAAATTGCAATTTCTAGGTTTAGGGGTATAGGAATAGAGGAGGGAAAAATGAAGTATATCTAATAAATTAGGGCATGAAACCTCCACTCTACTCTTGTACTTGCGCATGTCCATGTAGGACTGATTTTTTTCCCCCGATATGTCTACATGTAAAATGAACTAACACCTATTGGTCATGTCATCCATAGTTAGTGTCCATTAATTCAAGACATTGGAATCAACAATATCTATACATTTCAGCACTAATTTGCAAAAAAAAAAAAGAAAAAAAGAAAAAAAAAAGAGGAATTCTCTAGACACTTAATTGCCAAATTGTAAAGATAGACATTTCACTAGCCATTTTTCTCGTTTTTTAGTTTTTAAGGTTAAGAATGTGATTGTTAAATATACTAAGGATTTTTAACTAATTTTCTTCTATGAGTTAACGGTTTTTTTTTTTTTTTTTTTTATACAAGTAGTATTATGTGAAGGTTGATAAGAAAATTCTAGGCTTTCATGTGCTGCTTATGCATGTCGAAAGAGAAAAATGAACTTAACTAATATTTAACCTTTAATTGATGGTTGTCTTTCACACTTGTGTTGAGGCCACTTTCTATATAGGTCATAAATTTGGTATCCATTGCTTATTACAGGTTAGATTTTAGGATGAAGTGGTTGGTAATCCGGTGCTAAAGCCATCTTAATCATATATAAGTGGTTCATCCATACAATGGAATTGAGGTTGATACAAATTGGAGAATCTATCAAAGGGGTTGCATTAGTATTGTGTGATGTCCCATATAAATGAAATTTCGTGTATATTGTTGGAGAGGATGAGTACTAGTATATAAAGTTAAGATAGAGAATATTGAGTTAACATTAGTTATGAATTTTTTAGGTAAGTAGTTGAAAAGATATATTAGTTGCTTGTTGACTTGTTGAGGACACTTAATCCATTTTGTTAATTGACAAGATAACTAACCAAGCATGTGTAGGTTGTTTTTAATTCACTACAAGAATTTTTACATTTAGTAACATTTGCAAATTTCGCAAACGTCACTAATTATTATATGTTTTAGTAAGGTTTAACAAACATTACAAAAGGCTCATTATTAATGACATTTTTAACTAAAGTTAGAAGATAAAAATATACAATTTGATTTGTGACATTTTCTAAAGGTAAATGCTACTAAAAGTACTAGAGTTTCACTTCACACTCTCTTTAAAAATTTATCCACACTTTTAAAATAAAAACACTTAATTATTTTAAATACTCCCATTATAAAAAAATTACCCTTCTAACACTTTGAAATAAATAAAAAAGAACTTTAAAGAAAGAACCTAATATTGTGTGTGTGTGTGTGTGTGTGTATGTATGTATGTATATAATTTTCAATTTTTTTTGTTTAAGAGACACATCTTTTTACCTATATGTTGTGAATTTAAGAATTATTATAATTGTAACACTACAAAAATTTATATATTTAGTAATATTTGTAAATTTTACAAATGCTACTAGTTAGTTTATATTTTAGTAATGTTTATTAAATATAACATAAAATACAATATTAGTAACGTTTATCATTGAAAATAAAATATATAAGAATATGATTTGACTATAATATCTTTTAGATAAAAGTGAAAACTTTTAAAATTTCAACCCTTTTTTTCCTAAAAAATATACAGCCTAATATTTAAAAAAGAAACCTAATACTCTCGCATTCACGAGCCAATGACCTCTCTCTCTCTCTCTTTTATCACTTAGACGACATCGTTCTTCATTATTGGTCTCATCATAGCGATTCTCTCTCTTGCAATTTCTTCTCTTCCTCGGTATCATTTCTACTCTCTTAGCTCTCCATCTCTCTATATTTTCCATTTTTTGTTTATAAATTTCGGTACTTCTTTCTAATTTTCACCTTAGATTTGGGGCTTTTGTGTTTTGTTGTAGAAAATTTTGATTTTTATTATCTATTCATTGTTTATTTTAGGTTTTATGTCTAATTGTGATGTTAATTTGGTCATTCCTCTTTACAATGTCTTTTTAAGGTTTTGTTATGGGAGGATTAAATTTAGGATTGTTAGAGATTGCATTTTTTCCCTGTATTTGAATTGTGTTTTGTAATTTCTTATCAATTTTTATGTGGGTTTATTTCGTATATTGCCATGTGTTGTCAAATTTTAATTGAAGGCTGTGAATTGGCTACTGTTGGGTAACTATAAATATTTTAAGGATTAGTCAACTTAGAGTGTTATCTTTACAAGATTAGTCAAAGAAGGTTCTTTTGCTAGTCTATGTATCCAATGATGTTGAAAATAGGGTATTAATTTTTTCAGCAGATGTCTTCTATGCTGCACGTAAAGCATTCACCACTTCTATGGTGCTTATCAATTTTCATGATTCGGGGAAGACTCTACTGTCGAGTCTAATTTTTGAATTCCCATTCCTAATCCGATTTAAACTAGACCCTATGCTCATCTAATCTAGATCCTCGACTTGAGTTAGGAATTTCGTTTAATTTTTTGGAGTCGTCACCCAACTGTTGTTGGGAAAATTGAATTAAGACTAAAGGAGCGGATTAGTCTTAATTTGGACCACTAGTCGTCGTTCTTTCCTCTTCTCGTTTTTGTGAAAAGAGGAAAAGGGAAAACCAGAGCTTCTAAGTCCGGAGGCTAACCTATTAAAACCTTTACGGTTACCACATAATCTCCTAAAATTGTTTATCTTTAGAAATGTGTTTCATTTGTGTTTCTGTTACTTTTTATTATGTTTGAGAATTATTTTGAGAAAATGATTTTTTCTTTATTTTAGGGGTTGACCCGAATGGGTGCCTACGTACCTGCTATTCAGGATCAAACAAGCCGTAGTTCGCTTTTCTGAAAACCTTTAGATTTGTTGGTGAATTTTAATTTTGAAATTTCTTATGATTTATGTCTTTAACATTTTTTGGAATTTTTCTAAAAATTTCTAAGCCTAAGCTTTGATTTTAAAATGATTTTTTTTTTTTGGGAAAACATCAATTTTGGATTTATTTGAAGAAAAAGATTTTTCTAGGTGCTAAAACTTAATTTTTCTTCTATTTTCATAATTTTTAAATTTTTATTAATTTTCATGATTTTTATGATTTTTGTGATTTTTTATAAGTTTTTGTGATTTTTATAAATTTTTGTAATTTTTATGCTATAACATTTTATCCTAAGTTATTATCTATCCTATTTTGAAATCTAAAGTTTTATTTTCCTAATATTTTTATTTTTTTTTACTACATTTTTATTACTATTTTTATTTTATTTTTCCTTCTCTATATTTTTTATTTTCTACATTATTAAATTCTAGGAAAATATAATTTTTACATTTTCCTATTTATTGAAAATATAAACAAATAAATAAATAAATGGCTAACAAAATAATAATAATAAATAAATAAATTCAGAATAATCAAATAAACAAAATAAATAAAATAAATAATAATAAAAAATCTGGAAAATCCGACTTACCTGGATCCGGGTCGCTACGCGGGTCGGGTCGGATCTGTCGGAGACGGCGGCGGGGTTAGCTCGTTCACGGCGTTCCGGCGGTCGTTTGCGGCGGGTGAAGTGTCGAATCCTAGATTCTTGAGGGTGCTGAATCCGATGGTGGTGGCGGTTTACTCCCAGATCGCCTCCTAGCGGTTGCTCCAACTCCGATCGATGGTCTCGGCTCCAAGCTTCTCCGGCGTACTCCGATTCACTCCTTTCTCTCTCTTTCTCTCACTTTTTCTTCGTGTTTCTTCGTGTTCTGGCTTCCTCCTGTTCTCCTCTATTTATAGGCACCTCGAACTCCTCTTGGATAAGCTCGAATCGGCCGATTTAGATAAACCCATATTTTTCCGTTTCTTAGATTCGATTTTATCCCGACGATTTGATGTTAATCTCTTGTGTTCCTTTGGTTTATCTGATGGATTTGGCCTTATCTTGACTTTAATCTAGAAGATTAAAAAGAAAACGGCCGACTTCGCCTTCGTCGGACTTCTGTCGGATTTTTTTCCTCCGGCTGGGCTCGCGAAGAAGACGATCACGCGCGACGCGCGTGACTTCCCTCGGCCAATCACATGCTGCCACGTGGCAGCTCCAGGGAAAAGAACGAAAAACTTTTGCCGAGCGCCTGCGGGGGGATTCGAAATCGCAACCTTCAGCCTCACACAGTTCCCATGCGCACACACGAGCCAGCTGAGCTGGCCCAATTTCCCGATTTTATTTACATCGCAAATTGTACATATGCGATGCAATTTTTTTATTTTTTTGTATTTTTGAAATTTCAAAAATTTGTAAAATTATTTATTATTCATCATTGCTATTTCTAAAATCATTTTTCAAAATTGAAGTGTTTTCCTATTTATTTTCATTTTTTTGAATATTTTTATTATTTATGCTAAATTAAGGAAAAATTGGGAAAAATTAGGAAAAATTGAAAATTGATTATTATTGAAAATTATTGATTCCTAGGGCAAAAATGGGGTGTTTACAGCTGCCCCTCTTTGTAGTAAAGTTTGAAAAACTTAACTACAAAGACAAACAAAAGACGCCATTTTTGGCCTCCTAAATTAGGTTTTGGTAGGAAAATGCCCCAAGAGCTGATAATCCTACGATTTGAATATGTTCCAAATGATTCAAGGTAATGTTCCTTCTCCAAAAAGTGCTTTATGAGCTAACTAATTGGCGATAGGACATATCTCAAGCTTTGAGTAGAAATGTATGAGAAAGGATGATAGGAAGCGTCTTATCAGACTTGCAACCTTGGAAAGAAATATGACCGAAAAGTGCCCCGAGAGCTGACTAATCGGGAGGGTTTAGGAAAGTGCCCCTCATGGGCTGACTAACCTTTGATAAAATGCCTCGAAAAGTGCCCCCTATGGGCTAACCTTGAGGTAGAAAGTTTTAGGAAAGGGCCCCCTATGGGCTACCTAACCTAGAATGGAAATTTGCCTCAAAAAGTGCCCCTATGGGCTGATCATGAGGAAAAGGTTTTTAGGAAAGGGCCCCCTATGGGCTGCCTAACCTAGAATGGAAAGTTTTAGGAAAGGGCCCCCTATGGGCTGCCTAACCTAGAATGGAAAGTTTTAGGAAAGGGCCCCCTATGGGCTGCCTAACCTAGAATGGAAATTTTTTAGGAAAGGGCCCCCTATGGGCTGCCTAACCTAGAATGGAAATTTTTTAGGAAAGGGCCCCCTATGGGCTGCCTAACCTAGAATGGAAATTTTTAGGAAAGGGCCCCCTATGGGCTGCCTAACCTTGAATTAGACTTGTCTCAAAAAGTGCCCCCTATGGGCTGACCATGAGAACAAGGTTTTTAGGAAAGGGCCCCCTATGGGCTGCCTAACCTAGAATGGAAAGTTTTAGGAAAGGGCCCCATATGGGCTGCCTAACCTAGAATGGAAAGTTTTAGGAAATGGCCCCCTATGGGCTGCCTAACCTAGAATGGAAATTTTTTAGGAAAGGGCCCCCTATGGGCTGCCTAACCTAGAATGGAAATTTTTAGGAAAGGGCCCCCTATGGGCTGCCTAACCTAGAATGGAAATTTTTAGGAAATGGCCCCCTATGGGCTGCCTAACCTAGGATGGAAAGTTTTAGGAAAGGGCCCCCTATGGGCTGCCTAACCTAGAATGGAAAGTTTTAGGAAATGGCCCCTATGGACTGCCTAACCTAGAATGGAAATTTTTTAGGAAAGGGCCCCCTATGGGCTGCCTAACCTAGAATGGAAATTTTTAGGAAAGGGCCCCCTATGGGCTGCCTAACCTTGAATTAGACTTGTCTCAAAAAGTGCCCCCTATGGGCTGACCATGAGAACAAGGTTTTTAGGAAATGGCCTCCTATGGGCTGCCTAACCTAGAATGGAAATTTGCCTCAAAAAGTGCCCCCTATGGGCTGACCATGAGGACAAGGTTTTTAGGAAAGGGCCCCCTATGGGCTGCCTAACCTTGAATTAGAATTGTCTCAAAAGTGCCTCCTATGGGCTGACCATGAGAACAAGGTTTTTTAGGAAAGGGCCCCCTATGGGCTGCCTAACCTAGAATTGAACTTGTCTCAAAAGGTGCCCCCTATGGGTTGACCATGAGAACAAGGTTTTTAGGAAAGGGCCCCCTATGGGCTGCCTAACCTTGAATTAGACTTGTCTCAAAAAGTGCCCCCTATGGGCTGACCATGAGAACAAGGTTTTTTTTTTTTTTTTTTTTTTTTTTCCGGGAAAGTGCCCATATTGGGCTGACTAACCCTTAGATTGATTTTTAGGAAAGTGCTCCAAGAGCTGACTGACCTAATTGAAAATGATGGCTCAAAAGGTGCCCCATGTGGGCTAACCTCGAGAGATCTAGGGGAGTGCCCCTCTTTGGGCTGACTACCCCATTAAAGGAAGAATATCCTAAGTGAGAATCTTATTCATTTTTTTTTTCAATAACAATCAAATGCAAGATGACTTAAGACTTCTGAACAAGTGATAACTAAAATTTTTCTGCAAATTTTCAAAAAAATGGTCTTTTGAAACCTAAGGATAATGTGGAAAAATATTAAAGTGTTCCTTTTTTTTAGTGAGCATTTCTAACAAGTAAAGAATCTGACAAGGCTCCTAAAAATACAAATAAAGGGTAAGCATTCCCTACTGCTCAATAATCACTTACTCTTTTGCCTCATTTTTCTTAGAGGTTTTGGTCTAATCCTAGAAACAAAGTGTTGTCTTAGCTTAATCAATCATCTCTTGAGGGGTTTCTTGTAATCAAGACTCATATCTTCTTCTTGGGGAACATCAGTACTTAAGGTTAAACAATGCCAATGAGTAAATTCCCTCATTCCATTTATAACTGGATATCTTGTTTTTAATTGGTTTAATCTAAGAGGACTTCCTTACAATCTCTCGGCTTAGATGTCACTCTTGACTTCTACTCCAAAAATTATGGTCTTTCTTGTAAGTAATACGCTTTAATCCGTTAGGACTTTTTGATACTTTGTAATGCAATTTAGGCTCTTTTGGTTATTGGTTTCAGAAAAGTATGTTAATGGTTTTTTTTTTTTTTGAAAGAATCGTCATTTCAACTTGGGTTTGTAAGTCAAGAAACTTTGAGAAAAGGAACTGGAATAGTACTTGCCCTAGCAATTTTTGCTTAAGATAAGTTATTTTCAATGATTTGGAGAAGTCTTCGAAAAGGGTAGTATATCTTTGAACTACTCTCGTATTTGGCCCTGGTATTTTTCAAGTGTTGTTGGGCTTTTTATAGGTTTAGCTACATTCTTGGCTTTTCTCATTTCTCTTCTTTTCTTTTTCTTTTCTTTCTTTTTCTTTCATTTTCATTCGTCATTTTCATTTTTTTTTTCATTCATTCTCTTTTTTCCATTTTCTTTTCTTTTCTTTTCTTTTAGGCCCAATGGTGATCATTTCATGTGGTTCATGTGTATTTTCTAAGAATGTGGACTTCTCTTCATCTCAAATAAATTATCTACGGCTAAAATTTTGAATTGTTGCAACTAGGGCAAGCACTATTGATGTCTTTATCTTCCCAAGTATTCCATCGTAGGGTGGTTGATGGTGAGGTTCAATTTTGAAACTCTTGTTTATCAAAGGATGATTGTGTTTAGGGTAGCAAAGATGAATGCCTAACATTATCTTGATTTAACGTATCAAATTCAAGATAGACCTCCTTTAAGGAATGAGTCCAAAACCTCACATTAATAACACTCAACTCTCAAGTGTTTAAGGGTTAGTGTTTGGGACATGGTTTGCCTCTTGTCATCTTAAACCTTTTAAACCAAGATACCCTTCCATTTTATTAACTTTGCCTATGTTCTCCACTTCTCATGGTGTCCAAGCGATTTGGTCTTAAGACTCAAGGATTTGGAGTAGTCTTCTTTATACCCTCATTGATAATTGACCATAGCTACTTTGAAAGTGTACTAAAAAAATCTGTGTCCGGTTTAGATGACTTTTGATGGAAAGGAAACTTCAAGTGCAGCTTTTAGGATTGGAGTGTGTCGGGACGTTTTACATTTTGAGGCTAAATCAAGATATGAGGAGACCTTTTGAAGTGAATGGGGTCTTTTAAGTTGGTTATAGAGGTCCTTGGTTTTATGTTTAGAGCAAGTGACTACGAGCTTTAGGTTAAGCTGACCATTTATAAGCAACTTTTAGGACCTTGAAAAGATCTCTTATTGTTAGTAACTCTTCAATTTTCTTTCTTTCTTTATTTTTATTGGTTGTTCTTATTTTTTAGTAAATATGTAAACAAGATGCTCATACGGATATAAATATGTAAACAAAATGCTCACACAAGATGCTCACACGGATGCTAAAAGTAGAAGGGCTGACAACTGATTGACAATGTAATATTGAAACTTCACTTTTATTAATATTGAAAATTTGGAGTTCGATAAAGATTACAAATAATGATCTATTTCCTAGCTCTTTTAGTCTTCTGTTGTGGAGGCTTAGTCTCCCCATTGATGACGGCTTCTAGTTCTTGGACTTTGGCTTGGCACTTCTCCAATTGTGCTTCTAAGGCTTTGTTTCTTTGGTCGGATTCCTTGAAGCGTCCCTTCCAGATGTCTTTCTTATAATCTGCAGCTTCGAAGTATACTTCCATCCGGGCCTTGACCTGCTCCAGGTAGATTTCTGTTTCTGGATTGATCTGATCTGGTCTTGGCTGGGTGACGTCTGGAACCCGATATGCTCTTTCCCCTGTCTGGTATAGCTGGCGGATTACAAACTCTCTGGTGGCTCGGTGTTTTCCCACTTCGCCATCTAGCTCTCCTAGGTCCACATTCGGGCTTTCGATTCTGGCTCCCCAGAGCGCTTTGACCTCTGCCAGCTTAGCAAATTTCTCGGCTACCAACAGGTTCGGATCCTGATACTCAAAGGTGACTGCTTCGAGTGAAGGCCGGTAAACTATGTCTTGAACGGTACCGAATTGGCGGACTACGGAGTTGGGGTGATATCCGATGCATCCGTTGATCCCAATTAATGGCACTGCTTGAAAATTACTACAGGTTAAGATGATTTTATTGCAGCAACTCCACCTGGCTGTCCATAGAATATCTTCGGCGCTAAGGCTTCTAAGTAGATCCACCCAACTGTGGCTGGTAATGTCATCGGGTAGCTTTACCTTTTCTATGCATGAATCCACCATATCCACCTGTTGAGCTAAGGTTTTCCTGACCATGTTCAGCCCGAAGCACTTGAGGTGGCTCATATTAGCAGAAGGTTGATGCTGGAGCGGAGGATCCCATGGCCTTTCTTCTTAAGGAAATTTAAGTTCTGGATCTGTTCTGCCATTAGAGCCGGGATGTAAGATCTCCCTTTCAAGAATTGGGTCACCAGCTCCGCAACCCGGTAGTGGACATAGAAAGTTCCAGTGGGGAACAGTATGGTGGCGAAGGCTGTCAAGATGAAAGCCTTCACCCTTCTTTGTCTGTAAGTCTGAGGGTCCCCACACAGGATGTCCTTTCTATCCCCATTGTCTTCTCGGGCAATAAACCAGGCTTCTAGATCATCCATGCGTATGCAATACCCGTTACAGTCTGCCAAGGCTTTGTTGACTACTGTTTTGCGGATGCCCAGTAGTCTGCTGAACGTACCAGCTGGCCCGGCCTCAAGGTCTGGCGCGTAAATCTGATCAGTCAGTGCTGGAGCCTGTAGCAACTGGGTATACTCCTCCAGGGTAGGGGTGATCTCATGCGATCCGATGAAGAAAGCTGCGGGCTCGATCTCCCATAACTGGAGCATGGCCCGGACCATAGGCAAATTCGCCTCTGTCTTAGTCAGTGAGAGGACGGGGCCGATCTTTTGTTGGAATAAGGCTTGCTCCTCTGGGTTATACAAGGTAAACCAGTGGTCCAGTACCAATTTTGGGTCCAAAGGTTTGTACACCCGAATTTCTTTGCGGAGGAGGCGGTTGACTGCACTGCTAGCCATCTATTACAATAGGAAACAACCTAGTTACAACAAGAACTATGAAAACATTACAGGGAAATAGTCCTGAACTCCAAGGACAAAATAACAAACCATTACATTGTCATCCAATTGTCAACCCTTCTTACGATGTCATGTATGCAAGTAGGTGGGTTCTAACTGGTTCCCGAGCTCTATGGCCTCCCGCATTCTCGAAGAAATGGATCTCAGGCCATATCGAAGCATAGGGTGGGGTAGCCTAATCGGTCCCGAACGGTGAATCAACTCACTTCGCCCGAAACCTACACAATGGCTCCCCGACTTAGGTTGCTAGGACGGTCCGGGTTCGACCGCATCTACTCACACAAGCATATGTATGTATGCAAGAAACCCCCACAATAAAGAAAATACAAAATCTAACTAAACCCTGAAAAGTTAGCAACAGAATAATAATTAAAAAACACATTTCTTTAAGGTAAAGATTTGAAGAGATTCAGGTGGCTAGCCTGCTGGTATGGAGTCCCCAGTGGAGTCGCCATCCTGTCGAGTCTAATTTTTGAATTCCCATTCCTAATCCGATCTAAACTAGACCCTATGCTCATCTAATCTAGATCCTCGACTTGAGTTAGGAATTTCGTTTAATTTTTTGGAGTCGCCACCCAACTGTTGTTGGGAAAATTGAATTAAGACTAAAGGAGCGGATTAGTCTTAATTTGGACCACTAGTCGTCGTTCTTTCCTCTTCTCGTTTTTGTGAAAAGAGGAAAAGGGAAAACCAGAGCTTCTAAGTCCGGAGGCTAACCTATTAAAACCTTTACGGTTACCACCTAATCTCCTAAAATTGTTTATCTTTAGAAATGTGTTTCATTTGTGTTTCTGTTACTTTTTATTATGTTTGAGAATTATTTTGAGAAAATGATTTTTTCTTATTTTAGGGGTTGACCCGAATGGGTGCCTACGTACCTGCTATTCAGGATCAAACAAGCCGTAGTTCGCTTTTCTGAAAACCTTTAGATTTGTTGGTGAATTTTAATTTTGAAATTTCTTATGATTTATGTCTTTAACATTTTTTGGAATTTTTCTAAAAATTTCTAAGCCTAAGCTTTGATTTTAAAATGATTTTTTTTTTTGGGAAAACATCAATTTTGGATTTATTTGAAGAAAAAGATTTTTCTAGGTGCTAAAACTTAATTTTTCTTCTATTTTCATAATTTTTAAATTTTTATTAATTTTCATGATTTTTATGATTTTTGTGATTTTTTATAAGTTTTGTGATTTTTATAAATTTTTGTAATTTTTATGCTATAACATTTTATCCTAAGTTATTATCTATCCTATTTTGAAATCTAAAGTTTTATTTTCCTAATATTTTTATTTTTTTTTACTACATTTTTATTACTATTTTTATTTATTTTTCCTTCTCTATATTTTTTATTTTCTACATTATTAAATTCTAGGAAAATATAATTTTTACATTTTCCTATTTATTGAAAATATAAACAAATAAATAAATAAATGGCTAACAAAATAATAATAATAAATAAATAAATTCAGAATAATCAAATAAACAAATAAATAAAATAAATAATAATAAAAAATCTGGAAAATCCGACTTACCTGGATCCGGGTCGCTACGCGGGTCGGGTCGGTCGGGTCAAATCGGGTCGGATCGGATTGGGTCGGATCTGTCGGAGACGGCGGCGGGGTTAGCTCGTTCACGGCATTCCGGCGGTCGTTTGCGGCGGGTGAAGTGTCGAATCCTAGATTCTTGAGGGTGCTGAATCCAATGGTGGTGGCGGTTTACTCCCAGATCGCCTCCTAGCGGTTGCTCCAACTCCGATCGATGGTCTCGGCTCCAAGCTTCTCCGGCGTACTCCGATTCACTCCTTTCTCTCTCTTTCTCTCACTTTTTCTTCGTGTTTCTTCGTGTTCTGGCTTCCTCCTGTTCTTCTCTATTTATAGGCACCTCGAACTCCTCTTGGATAAGCTCGAATCGGCCGATTTAGATAAACCCATATTTTTCCGTTTCTTAGATTCGATTTTATCCCGACGATTTGATGTTAATCTCTTGTGTTCCTTTGGTTTATCTGATGGATTTGGCCTTATCTTGACTTTAATCTAGAAGATTAAAAAGAAAACGGCCGACTTCGCCTTCGTCGGACTTCTGTCGGATTTTTTTCCTCCGGCTGGGCTCGCGAAGAAGACGATCACGCGCGACGCGCGTGACTTCCCTCGGCCAATCACATGCTGCCACGTGGCAGCTCCAGGGAAAAGAACGAAAAACTTTTGCCGAGCGCCTGCGGGGGATTCGAACTCGCAACCTTCAGCCTTCACACAGTTCCCATGCGCACACACGAGCCAGCTGAGTTGGCCCAATTTCCCGATTTTATTTACATCTCAAATTGTACATATGCGATGCAATTTTTTTATTTTTTTGTATTTTTTGAAATTTCAAAAATTTGTAAAAATTATTTATTATTCATCATTGCTATTTCTAAAATCATTTTTCAAAATTGAAGTGTTTTCCTATTTATTTTCATTTTTTGAATATTTTTATTATTTATGCTAAATTAAGGAAAAATTGGGAAAAATTAGGAAAAATTGAAAATTGATTATTATTGAAAATTATTGATTCCTAGGGCAAAAATGGGGTGTTTACATCTACTCATTGCAAAGGATTTTGTTTCAGCATTGAATTTAACGGTTATTTATGTTTAGTTCATTCAATCAACATTTTAGTTTGAAGTTTATACTTTATTCAATTGGGGATATCTACATTTAGAAAGGGGTTTAGATACATACAGTAGTGATTTTAATTATAAGTTTATTGGAACTTGAGGCTTTAGGAAGTTTGTGCTGTATTTGTTTAGTTCTGCAATGGCAAGATCTCTTCCTCTCGATTTTCAGTTTAGTCCTATTGATGATGTGCTGGTTATATGCTATCTTAAAAGAAAAGTGATGGACAAGTGTTTACCTATTGAAGCCATTTTTGAGGTTGATATCTACAAGTTTGCTCCTAAGCATCTCTCTGGTATGCAGATTTTTTATTCTTTAGCTTAATTCACTTTGGTTTTGTAGTTTTATTGCATCCAAAAGATACGAGTGTTTCTTATCATTTGTTTTCTTTTTCAGATAAAGCTTGCTTTGAGAATAAAGACTTCAAATGTAGTAGAGACTTAAAATGGTACTTCTTCTATCCTGGAGAGAAGTTGATATTGGCGTTCCAAATGAAGTTAGGCACTTTGAAGTGCTTTGCATCCATACCAAGAACATGAAGCTTGCTGAAGATGTAACAAGAAGATTTTCTTTTTCCTTTCCCTTTTTAGTGTTTACCGAATCAATTAATCCATAATTGTTATTGTCTCTTATAGGTTGATTTGGAGAGAATCGCCAAGGATATACATGGTTATGTTGGTGTTGATCTAGCAGCACTTTGCATAGAAGCTACTTTTCAATGTATCAAAGAGAAGATGGATGTTATTGACCTAGAAGATTATTCAATTGATGTAGACATCTTTAATTCTATGGTTGTAACCAACAAGCAATTTCATACTACTCTTGGAACAAGCAATCCATCTGCTCTCCATGAAACTGTAAGTAGTGGCCTTGATTTGCATGCAATATAAGCACCGAGGTCTATGTCTGGACATATAATCACAAGTTTTCTATGTATAGGTTGTTAAGGTACCTAATGTCAGCTGGGATGATATTGGTGGTCTTGAAAATGTCGAGAGAGCTGTAAGAGGTGCTTTTAGTCATCTTATAGTCTTATTTGCTTGGACTTGGTTGTTTAACTTGAAATTATGTTTTAATTGAATTTAATTTCATTTCATGCAGACCGTACAATATCCTATAGAGTATTTTGAGAAATTTGAGATGTCGCCATCAAAGGGTGTGCTTTTCTATGGTCCCTTTAGATGTGGAAAGACTCTTTTGGCCAAAGTTTATTGCTAATGAATGCTAGGAAAATTTCATTAGTATGAAAGGTCTAGAGTTGCTCTCTATGTGGTTTAGAGAGAGTGAGGCAAATGTTCAGGAATTTTTTTACAAAGCTAGGCAGTCAGCACCTTGTGTTCTATTCTTTTCTTGAACCAGACTCAATTACTACCCAGGTTTGTGCTT
>JBBMOL010002180.1:0-27622 GCA_037954665.1 Laguncularia racemosa | reverse complement strand
TCAAAAAAAGAAAAAACCCCAGTGGTAGAAGACACTCCTATTATTAAAAATTTAAAAAAAAAAGGTAGTTTATCTTCTCAATTTTTTAATATTCCTTCAATCAAAGCACGTAAAAAGGGTTTCCCAAAGGCCCTTTTTTTCTACTTAGTTTGCCCATCAGTTTGAGGGTGTAAGTAGTAGAAAACAACATTTTAGTCCAAAGTTTGGAAAAAGCACTCCCCAGAAGTGGTAAAAAATTTAAATCCCAATGGACATAATGGTTTTTTTGGGATCCCTGTAAATGCCCAAATATCACGAAAGCACAAATCAGCAATATTCATAGCATCATCTTTTTTAGACAGGGTTGAAATGACCTTTTGGGGGAAAAAACGATCCAAAAACTACACAAATTGAATTGCCTTTTCTAGCCCTAGGTAGACCAAAACAAAAATCCATAGAAATGTAACCCAAGGGTGAAGGTCTGGCAAGGGCAGTTTAATCCTGAGGTTGAGTTTAGATTTAGCTTGTCTACATGAAATGCAACTAGAAAGATTTTCTCAACATCTTACGAAATTTTAGGCCAAAAAAATGTTTCATGCAAGTGCTAAAAGTTTTATCAATGCCAAAATGCCCCATAAGACCTCCATTTGAGCTTCCGAACAAGCAATTCCTAATTGAACTATTAGGTACACATTTCCCCCCTTTAAAAAGAAATCCCTCGTTATAGAAATCAGGAATGAGCATGTTAAAAGATTATAAACATTGAGAAACACTATCTGTGCTAAAAAACTCCTTAAAATGCTAAAAATCCTAATAATTTCGTAAAGAGTAGAGATTGAGCATACCTTTTAGTAATGCTCTCCCCACAATATTTCTTTACCTTGCTTATTTGGATCAATATGGAAAGGATTCTATAAATTCTTCCTTTTGGGGAATGCGTTTTTTTAAAGCTTACTTGCCCTTTCAAGGTTTTAATGCTCCGAATCCTTTGGTAACAAATGTGCTGCCATGTCGCCAATGCCCCCCCCAAAGATACAACTCTTTATCAAATTTTGAGTTTTAAAGTTGTGCCCCTTTGTTTTCACTAAAAAAAAGCAAAGGCCCTTTTCTTGCAATAAACGACCATCCCCAATCCCGGAGGATCACTTTCAATTTCAAAAGTTAAATCAAAGTGGGCCCCTCAAAATGGTGACTATCAACTTTTCCTTTAGCAAAAAAAATGCATGTTCCTTCCCCCTAAAAAAACCCCTTTCTTTATTCATGTTTCAGTTAATGGAGCAGAAAATTGTGCTAAAATCTTTGACATATCTCCATTAGAAAACCCCAACCTGGAAACTTCTCACTCATAGGGTCTTGGGTTTCGCCTTTTGGGATCCCTTTTGTTGATTTTTGGGGGGAGAATTTAAGTTCCCCAAATTTATTTTTGATGTTAAAAAAAGAGGATAATGTGAACGAATTTTTAAGCTTGTCAGAATTTGTTTCAGAAATGCACGAAATTTTTTTCTAAAGTTGAACAAGGAGTTTGAAGCTGTTAGAACCTTAAAAAAGTGTTATAAAGATATTTTTGTTTGACAGTGGTGTTTAAAGTTGTGTGTTATCCGTTTTACGTGGTAACCTTAGAAGCACTTTCAGAACCTTATAAAGGAGAAATTTGACAGGTTTTTTTCAGAAGCCTTTCAGAACCTTCAGGAAGTTAAAGGTTTGCTACGAAGCATTTCAGACCTTTTCTGTCTGTTACAAATTTTTTCCCGATTCTTTCAAAAATTTTATATCGTGTTTTAATAAATTTTAAGGCCTGCTTCCGTGTCAAGTTTTTTTGGGTAACTCTTATGTGTTTCATAAAGTTGGATTTTATTTAAAGGGGTTTTTTTAATTTTTAAAAAAAGTTTTACAAGATTTTATTCAAAGATTTCTTTTTATGAAAAGTGGTCATATAGATTTCAAGTTTTTCCAGATTTAAAGTTGGATATTTGTATTATTTTGGGAGCCCAGTAGTTAAAAGAAAAGGATAAAGATTGGGTTTGTTATATCAAGTAGGGTTCCACAAGTGGGGGTATCTTCAAAAAACTTGACCCAAGAGATTTTACCCAAAAGATCTCGGTAAAAAACAATTATCCAAGCTTATCCTAAAGAATATCCGGAATCCCAGATCTTTCTCAACATACCCCAACTTTTTTTTAAATTTGAAAAATTCAAAAATAAATTAAGATTACACGTGGAAAGTAGCCTTTATTTTTTCCCCATTTTTAAAGTTTTTTAATTAAATGAAAAAGTGCGGGGAATGTTAAAAACACCAGAAGAAAGAAGGGGTTTGAAAGAAAAATTTACACACGAGAAGAAAAGTCATACATTTCAAGAAATATCTTTACTATATAGTGATCTGGGGGAAATTTTTATTCCCATTTTGTTGTTTTTGAGTTTCCTTTGTGGAAGGGAATTTTTTTTTTTCATCATGTTTGAGTGTTTAGTTGTAAGAGCTAAAAAGACTAACAGTGGACTTTCCCTTAAGGGCTTGTTTTGAAAATTTTTTTTGATTGTTGATATGTAAAACACAACCGGTATAGCAACGGGACCCGGCTTTGGAGTAAAAGGAGGACTGACGCTCGGGGCGGCCTCTATAAATATTGAGCATTTCTTCTCTACTTTTATTTATAACATTATTGTTCTTCATTATTGTTATTCAGTGATTTTATTAGTCAAGAGTTTTGGTTGTTTTGAAAAAAAAAAAAGTGAAATTTTTTAAGTTTATCAATTCCCCCCCCTCTTGATTAATCTAATTGGGCCAAAAATTGGGTATCAGAAGGATCATTTTTTTGAGTACCAAAATGGTTGAAAAAAATGTTGGAATTAACGAGCTCCTACTTCGATGGCCAAACTTTCAAGGGGAAGATGCTTTGGGAAACTTACTTTCAAAGAAATGATTTGATTCATGGAAGGTCATTTTCCAGGGGAGACGTTTGATCACCTAAAGGAGATTCAACCTTGTCAGTTTCGGAGAAAAAATTATCGAGAAGAAAAAAAAGTAAAAAAATTTTTTATGACTATATTGCCAATCAGAGTTCTTTTAATATATCGGTGTAGTGCAAGAGATTTGGGTATCCTACCGTACATTGAAGGGGCGGATCCCATAAGGGAAACAAAGTAAAGCTTTAATTCAACAGTTGAATTATTTAAGTTTAAATTTAAAATGAAGTGTAAAGATGTTTTTAAATGGGTTTACACTATCACAATGAGTTGATACTTGGAAAAAAACTTCCAGACCCAGATCTTGGAGGAAAATTTTGAGGATATTGCCCCCCATCTTGGGATGCAAAAAAAAATCTTTAGGGGAAGTTTAAGACCTAAACAAGCTAATCTCAGTAAAATTGAGGAAAAGTCTGGATATGAGTCCCCAAAAAAAAAGGGATATGTGAGGAGAAGACAGTCCCAAAAGGGAAATTTGGGTTTAAAAGTCAAGGAAAAAAAGCAAAAAAAAAAATGAAAGGTGATAGCCGATGAGAAAGAAGAGGCATCAGTTTTCTAGCACGTGATAAACAGGTGTCAAAAGAAAGAGGTAAGAATTTTAATGTTTTCAAGAAAAGTACTGAATATAAGCTAATGTGCGGGGAAAAAAACGTAAAGGAGAAAGAAAAGAAGAAAGAAAAAAGGAAAAAAAAAAGGGAATCAATGTTTGAATGCAAAAAGCCAGGACCATCAAATAATGCCAAAACAATGATCGAGAAATGGAAAATTTAAAAAAAAAGTCGTGCAATGCTGCAAAAGGGAGTGATTTAGAGGTTACAGAGACAAATTCAGAGGTTTCAAAAGAAGAAGGGATGGGCAAATTGTGCTTGGGGTGTTTTGAGGTACTTTAAATCTGTGAAGATGAAATAAAAATGACATGCTGTAGAAATGAGTAAGCTCTAAAGGCAAAAAAAAGGGTGATAAAAAATTTGGGCTAAGTATGAAAATGAAAAAAAGCTCTTAAGAATGAAAAGGAGGCGTAAGCAAACAAATTCTTTACTTGCGGATGAAAATGATATCTTAAAACAAGAAAATGAATCATGCTGTGCGTATAGAGAAATAAGAATGAAAAAAAATATTGAAACAAAAACAAGTAACTGAAGGTAAAGATTGATGAACTGTCAAATTCGTTTAAAATTTTAAGAAATTTTTGGGAAAGTAAAGAAATTGACTATGTTTAATTTTTCACAAAGGTCTCGAATGAAAAAAAGGGTTAGGATATGGATTTTTCGGTTCAAAATCAAAAAATCAGTTTTTGTTAAAGCTAAAAAGTTTAACTGCTAAAAATTTAAAAGTAAAGAGTAATTTGAATACAAATATTGTTAAAAGAGGGAAAAACCGAGGCTTTTTAAAAAGTTATTTGCAAAAAGGTATCCAACTGGGTAAACAGAAGCATACCAGAAGGTATAACAGAAGTTATACAAACTAGTTTTCCGAAAAGGGGGAAATGACAGGATGGAATGTTAAATTTTTGCATGCTTTTTCTGTAATAAAATTTTGGGATATTTAGAAATTTTGTTTATAAAAGAAATAGCTCAGTAGTCAACAAGTAAATCGAGAACAAATGGCTTTTCTTTTAAAGGGCCCAAATTGCTTTGGGGTTCCCAAAAGGACTTATTTTTTTTTTTTGTCGGGCATGAAACTAAAATAAGAGGAAATTTGGGATTTGGTGTGGTGTTCTGACTAGATGGAGAGCTTTATTGTTTCAAAAGCATAACTTGGGAAAAAAAAGGGTATGTAAAGTTTTGGGGATAAAAGTGAGGTAAAATAATTTTCCCCTGGACGTTGGTATGCCTAGTTTTCATTGAAAATGTTATCTTGTGAAGGTTTAAAACATTTTTATTGTATTTGTCAGTTTGTGTAAAAGGGTTTTAGAAAAGATTTTTGATCAAGAAAAGTGCTATGTTTTTAAAGAATTTTTAAAGATGATTTGAAGGAAATTTGGAAAGAAAAAAACATCTTTTAAAACCAAAAATGAAATCAATTGATTGTTGTTTAATTTCTTTGAATGATATGTTTTTTTTGGCATAAAAGACTAGGACATGTTAATTTTTAAACACTTAAAAATTTCTAAAAGGATTTATTAAAGGTTTTCCCAAAATAATATTAACAAGACGTGAAAGTGATACTTTTTTAAAGAAAAAAATGGTTTTGTTTCTCATAAAAGTAAAAATGTAATTTCAATAAGAGCCACTTGAATTATTACATTAGATCTTTTGGACCTATAGGTTTAAGCAAGGTGGAAGCAAATATAGTTTGTTTTGTTTTGTTTTTCAAGATACACTTTGGGGTTTATTTTTGCGACACAAAGAGTCCTTTTTATTTTTTTTAAAATTTTGCAAAAAAAAAATACAAAATGAAAAAGGAGTTCCCTAATAGTTTCGAAAAGATCTGGAAAAGAATTTCAAAATGCAAGTTTTTTAAATTTTTGTGAAGAACATGGTAATTTCATAATTTCTCGCTCCTTTCACTCCTCAAAAAAATGGAGTGTGGAACACAAGAATAGAACTTTAAAGAGATGACTGATCTTGTTAAAAGAAAGTGGAATTGTAAGTTTTTTGGGTTGAAGCGTTCTCGCTGTATATCATCAATAAAATTTTTTTTTCGACCCAGACATCAAAGAATGTTATGAGAGTTTCGAGGTAAGAAACCTAAGTTTCTATTTTCATAACTTTGGATCTAAAAGTTTTGTGAAAAGAACCCCTCAACCCTTTGGGAAGTTTGATGAAAGATTGAAAAATCTATTTTTTTTAGGTTTCTTTAAAAAAGTCGTGCTTATGTGTTTTCAATAAGTATCAAACACTATTGAAGAATCAAAAATGTTAAATTTAGAGGATTTAAAGGTGTTGATTTGATGAAAAAAATGCTCCAATTCTAAAGAGAAATTAGTTAGAACCCAAGTAGAAGCACTCTGGTTAATTTGAGGACGATCATCCAGAACTTTTTCAGAGGCAAATAAAGAGGTACTTCAGAAGTTGTAAGATCGAAAAAGAGGTTTTAAAGCTGGGGTTAAGTCCGCCATCCCCTTTTTATCAAAAAATAGGTAATATACAATGGGTGTTAAAACAAGAGCTAAACTACAAAATTTTAAAATATTTTTTGTTGTTATCTGAAATTAACCTAGTAAGATTTAAAAAACTTTGAATGTGTAAATTTGGGTTTTTGTCTATGCAAGAAGAATTAAAACAATTTCAAAAGAAACAGTATGGAATTTAGTTTTAGACCCAGAGGGAAGTTACAATCGGAAATAAAAGGGTGTTTAAAAATAAATTAGATGAGACGGGAAAATTATAAGAAATAAACAAAATTAGTGTAAGGTTTTCACAAGAAAAAAGGAATAGTTTTGATGAAAATATGACCTGTTGTAGACTAGAAGCAATACGGTTAACTTGCATTGCATCTTATAAGGATTTTAAAATTTTTCAAATGGGTGTAAAAAAATGCATTTTTAATTGGTTTTAAAAGGAAGAAGTTTATGTGGAAAAACCACCTGGTTTTTAAGATCCTTTTTAAATCGACTATGTTTTTTAAAATTTAAAAAAAGCACATATGGTTTGAAAAAAGCTCCAAGAGTTGGTATGAAAGATTTAGTATGTTTTTTATCTTAAGGTTTTCTAGAGGGGAAAATGGATTACTTTATTCTTAAAAAATTTTGATAATGATTCTTATTTTTACAAATATTGTGGATGAATTTTTTGGATCTACTAAAGAATTGTTGTGTCAGAATTTGCTGAGACCATGAGGAATTTGAAATGTCAATGGGGAGAGTTGACATTCTTTTGGGCTTCAAATAAAAAAAAAACCAAAAAAAGGAAATTTTTTTTCATCAAGAAAAAACAAAAACAAATATTGAAGAAATTTGGATATGATGGATGCAAAAAGGTTACAAACCCTGGTACTTCACAAAGGGTTTGAAACGACGCAAATGGAAAGAAGGTAAGTGAAAAGTTTATAGGAGTTTATAGGTTTTTTATTTTATTTGATGCTCTAGACGGGGTTTTTTTTCGTGTGTGTTTGTGTGTAGATTCAAGTGCAAACAGAAATTAATTTTTGCTAAAAAGAAATTTTAAATACCTAGTTAAAACTTTTATTTGGATTGGGTTTCCCAAAAATCAGAAAATTTTATCTAATGGATTTTTAGCAGATTATGTTGTATGTAAAATTGATGAAAAAGCACTCTGGTATTTCAATTCCAGGTGTAAATTTTAATTTTTTGGTTTCTAAAAAAAAAAATTCTGTTTTCTTTTCCTAGTAAAGTGAAATTTTTTTCTATTTGGGAAAATTTCTGTGCCAAAGTTTTTTTGGTAAAAACAATTTAATGATTTTGGAATAAGTTTTAAAAAGTGCCAATTAAAAGTGACCGAGTGCAATTTAAAAATTGCAAAAAATCCAGTACATCATTTAGGCAAAACATATAGAAATTAGACATCATTTTATTAGAGTCATGTGCATAATGGAGATATAAAAGTTGAATTTTTGGGCAACGATAATCAATTTGCAGAATTTTTTTTCTAAACCTCTTGAAAAAAAGGGAAAATTTGAATTTTTAGAATGAATTGGGGTTTGTAACCCCTTTTTATTTTTTTATCCCCCGAAATATATTGAAAAAACTTTTTTGTTTAGAATTTTTTTTTTTTTCTTTTCCTTCGTTTTTTCCTTCTCTAAATTTTCTTCTTCGAAATTTTTCTCTTTCTCTTCCCTTTTTTTCCTTCTTTCATTGAAAATCCAATGGCGCCTAAACATTTGAAGCCTTAAACAAAAATATTCAAAACAAAAACATAAAAAAAGCCTTTTGTGATTCAAGATGATCTTTTTACTCTTTGGAAAATATAAGAACCTTTAGGGAGAATCCGAGTTCCCCTGATTCCGAATCTATCATAGGTTGTGATAAGATCACATTATACTTATATTTTCTTTTGGACTTATATTAAATTTATTTCAATATTATAAGAAAATATAAAGAAATGATACTTAATGGTGTTTATTGTGAAAATACAGGTTTTGAGGCCCCAAAAAGTAAATTACAATTAATTGGAGGAGTTTTTTCACAAAATTGAAGAAGCGAGCGGAGGATTGCAATAAAGGCCGCCGGCCTTAAAGCCGGCCTACATTCAAGGCCGCCGGCCTTGAGCCGGCCTTGAGCCGGCCTTCATTACTCCCCGGATATCATGAGCTTACAAATCCCATGCTTTATTTATGTCCTTAAATTGAAATCCTGAAATTGACTTAGATTGGTGCCCTACCGCCAACTATTGTGACTAGTTTACATAGTTAAAATTTATAGTAAAATCTCTAGAGAACGGGGTTTACCCTATGTTTAGCCTTTGAACTTGAGATTGAGTCCTTAAGTTGAAAAAAACAAGCAAGTTTACTTCAAGGAAAAATTGGTTGGGATAAATCTCTCTTAAAATTTCTTTGAGAATACCTTAACACCTAGTGAAAGAGGTAAATGAAATATTTTACTTAGTGATCCCTTAAAAAAAAAAAAAAAAAAAAGAAAGAGCCTTACTCCAATAACTCAGGAAAGTGAGTTAAGAGTATCAATCTTAAATGTTAGTGTGAGGAAGAGTTCGTAGGGGTCCCTTTAAAACCTGGTCACTTAGGCGATGAGCCAAGATGTGCCGACTCAATGAACTCACAATAACGAGAAGGGCGGAAAGGCAAAAATTTAGTACCTTAATGAAAACCAGGTTGACATGGGTGAGCTTTGGTCCCTCAAGAGAGTGAAGTCTCACTCCGCTGTCAATTAAGGCAAAAAAAAAAAAAAGGGAGAATTCTAGAAAAAAAATGGATACCATATGCTTTCACTCCTTGTTATCTTGTTTAGAGAAGTAAAATTGAGGGAGATGATGCTTGCTAATAACCAATGAAGTTTAAATGAATGTTTTTCCTTATGGACTAAGTATTGTTTTCTATTTTTAAACACTGGGATTAAAAATCTGTTGTATTTAGATTAACTACTAAATTTCAACTAGATATACTAGTTACAAATTTCAGTTGGTTAGAAAATGGGCACCAGAAGTTCAATGATGGATTTCTCTTGTTTTAAATCAATTATTTTGCTTGAGGACAAGCAAAAGTTCAAGTGTGGGGATGTTGATAAAAACACATATACTTATATTTTCTTTTGGACTTATATTAAATTTATTTCAATATTAAAAGAAAATATAAAGAAATGATACTTAAGGTGTTTTTTGTGAAAATACGGGTTTTGAGGACCCAAAGTAAATTACAATTTAATTGGAGGGGGTTTTTCACAAAATTGAAGAAGCGAGCGGAGGATTGCAAAAAAGGGCCGCCGGCCTTAAAGCCGGCCTACATTCAAGGCCGCCAGCCTTGAGCTGGCCTTGAACCGGCCTTCATTTACTCCCCGGATATCCTTGCGAAAATCTCTCCAAAATCGAAATCTTTTTAATTTGCTGCTCAAATCCTCATCAAAATCAACCTTATCCCCCTCCTCTTTGGATCTATAAATAGGCCCCTTGTGTGAACCTTGGGAGCATCCCCTTTTGTTTAGAATCCCCTTTTGTTTTAGAATTCTTTTGTTTTGATTCTTTGTTTAGCATCATTTGTCTTTCTTTGAAATTATTAGAATTCCCTTAGAAAACTTTAGGATTTTATATTTTCTTTAATTCCTTTACATTTCATGTTATTCCAATTTTTAGTTTGAAGAAAGAAAGTATTTTGCTGAACTTTGCTTCAATTGGGGAAATTTTCGAGAAATCATTTTTGGAAGATTGAAGTTCTTGAAGATTAAGCTATTGTTTCATTTATTTTTATTTTTTTATGCCATTTATTAGTTTATTCTTGTTGTTCAATATAAATTTCCATTACATTATTTTTTTAAATTGTTTTTATTTTCATACTATAATGTTCTAAATCATCCTTGTGGGAAACATGATGAAGCCATAATTCAAACTAAAATGATAAATTTTTATTCATGTTATAGGAAATGTAGATATGCAGAATTTTCATATAAGAAGTCCGCTATGAATTTATTTTGTATTGAAATCAATGCATAAAATGTAATGCTCGAAAGAGAAATTTAGGTTTTATCAGGAATTCCTAAGTAAGATTTAATAATTCATGTGGAAGCAGCGTTATTGAATTTTATTAGAAATTAACCTAAGTGTTTCATGCATATTTTTATTAAATTTTTCACTAAGGGATTAGGAAAATTATTTTAAAGATATTGGGCCCAATCATATAATTGGGAAATTTAAATGATTGTGAATTAGAATCCTCATTTTGATTTGAATTAGCGGGAGCTATCAAATTAAATTGAGGTAACATTTGCTTTAAAAACTTGATAAAGGATTAAGGTTTTGTTAATTTTTTGTAAAAAATCCATATAGCTATGATTTATTATAACATGAAGACAATATGATTAGTGGAATTAGGGTGGTTTTCTTTTCCCACCATCAATTCATCATTTTCAAACACAATTCTCTTTTGAGCATTTAGTATAATTCATTCAATTCTCATCAAACTCATTGCCTAAATAATAGTAGAAATTGATAAGGTTTATTACTTAATAAATTCTTCGTGGTTCGCCCACTCTTCTCTCACTATTTTACTTGATCCGACCGGTACACTTCCCGGGTATTATTCACGCTCATTTTATATCTCTTTTTGCGTGGATCAGGTTCCAAGAAGATTACCAAAAGAAAACGAGCTGCATCGTCTTCACAAGGAAAAGGAAAAGCTATTCAAGAAATCTCTCTGCTCAAGAAAGCAAATCCAGGAAGCAAACGAAACAAGGGAATGTACTAACTCTGAAACCCTAAAATTTTCAAAATCTCTCGAAAGAAAAAAATGAGGTGTGTTCTTGAAAGCTTTGTGGATTTTAATTTCTTTACTAGTAATGGATTCTAGGGAATGAACCGTTAGAACCCATAGGAGCATGGAACTTTGCTCTACTCAAGTTCTAGTTTATGGGGAATGTGTCAAAGAATTTTAGGGAAATTTAAGTCTGCGGAAGGGAATGTCTTAATTTCCAGAGTATGTGTTCAAGACATTTTAATTTCTAGGGAAGATGTGGTTAATTGTTTACATCTACATGATGTAAATGATGATGTAGAATCACGAACATGCCTAGGAATGATCTGTTTGCTGCTTTTAAAATGGAGGATTGCAAATGGATTATGGAAAGAAGCAATGGTCATTGTTTTCGAGTTGTTTCCTCGAATCATTCATAAGATAATTGTTGAGTGTCTATGCCCAGAAAGGGCAGTTCTACTTCATTGTCCTTGAACATGCTCAAATTATCTATGGCAATGATTAACAAAAGGAATGTGGACATGGCTTTTAGAGTCATTGATCAAATTTGGAGGAATAAATAAAGTTTAGTGTTTGGGAATATATGATGCGATTGTTTGTGTTTAAAGGGATATTTTGCCTACCAGTTCATCTGAACCTATTAAATTAAAGGGGAATAGGTAAAGAATTTTTTCATATATGTCCACTTTGTTAAGGATTGTTTGTGGTATGCGAATGATGGTGCACATTTTGCCATCAAAAGCATATGAAAAGAATAGTTCCTTTTTGGAATATCTGTTCAAGAAGGAGGTTCAGAACCTAGTTCAGAACCAACAACAGAGGTTGAAACAGATCAGGGGAAGAATCAATGGTGAAGAGGCTGGGAAGAGTGGAACAAAAGAAGTTACATCCAATGTTGATCTGGAACAAATAAAGAAGGGTTGTTCGAGAAAGTTTGAAACATGAACTATCAGTTTTTGGTTAAAACAACTTTGACAGATAAAGTTCTACAACGATCTGATCTAAGGAGACTTGAATCAATGGAGTTACAAGTAAACAAACTTCTGATATTCTCTCTGATATAAAGAAGAATTCTGAGAAGATGATTACCGATCTCCATCACTATAGGATTCTTTATGATGAATTTAGTGCGAGATTTAAAACAAGATCTATCTATAATGTGATTGCGTTTGATAAATTTGTCTTCTCAAGTGAGGAAGATTGGAGATTCAGTTACTAACTCCTTTCAAGTTTTTTGGACTCCAAGACGGATAAAACATCCCAATCTGTCACAAGTCTTCATGGGAAATAAAGCTCTTCTTATCCAACAAATTCCAGATTATGTTCGCTCGGGCGCTCACATCATCGACTTGGATACTTCACCAGAGAAACCTTCGTCAACCAAAACATTCCACCACTCCCTCTACCTCTCGAGTCACAAGATTTTAGAAAATCTTAGTTCTTTTAAATTTTGTTTTCGAATCAACTTGTAAAAGATTTTTGTTATCTTTTATACATCAATTAAGGGGAGATACCCTTTTGTTTTTGACAAAAAGGGGGAGAATGGAAAATGTTGATGTTAGGAGAAGAATGATTCTATTATATCTATTCTATATATACTGCTTGTGCTTTGTTTGATTTCTTATAATGATTTATATATTGCTTATGAGTGCTTATGATCAATGTGTTATAGGAATATATGCTTAAACATGAAAGTTGGTTATTTTGATTATCTAATGGTGTTTTGTTATCATCCCAAAAAGGGGAGAATGTTGATGTTTTAAGGGGGGAATGTTAAGTTCTCTAATTTTGTTTTGATGTTAAACAGAAGAGGAATGAGTGTAATGAATGTTTAAGATAGCACGTAATTTTTTTCTAAAGTTGAACAAGGAGACAAGAAGCTTGTTCAGAACCTTCAAAAGTGTTATAAAGACTATTTTTTGTTCTGACAGAAGGTGTTTCAGAAGTTGTGTAGTGTATCCGAGTTATCGTGGTAACCTTTCAGAAGCACTTTCAGAACCTTCAGGACAGTTAATAGGTTTGCTTTTAGAAGCACTTTCAGAACCTTTTATGTCTGTTACAATTTTTCCAGAAAACGTTCTAAAAATTTTTTATCGATAGTTTTAATAAATTTCAAGGCCTAGCTCCACGTGTCAAGTATTTTTTAAAAGGGAATATACTTGATGTGTTTTATTAAAGTTGGATTTTATATCACGGGTTTTTTTAATTTACATAAAGTTTCACAAGATTTATTTAAAGATTTCATTTTATGATAAAGTGAGATCATATAGGATTTACAAGTTTTATCCAGATTTAAAAATTGGATATTTGTACTATTTTTTTGGGAGATCCAGTAGTTACAAAGATAAGGATAAGAGATATGGTTGTTATATCAAGATATGGTTCCAACAATGTGAGGGATATCTTCAACAAACTTGATCCAAGAGATATATCCAAAGAAAATCTCGGTCAAACTAATTATCCAAGCTTATCCTCATCAAGAATAATCACGAATGCAGGTCTTCCTCAACAGTCCAACTTATTTTTGAATTGAAAAATTTAAAAATAAATTCAAGATTATCACTGGAAAGTAGTCGTTATGTTTTCTCCATATATAAAGTGTTTAATTTTAAATGAAAAGTGAAGTGAAGAACGTTGAAAAAAAAAAACAGAAAAAAGGAACGTGGTTGAAAGAAAAAATTACACACGAGAAGAAAAGACTCATACATCTTCAAGCAAATATCTTTACCTATATATGTATCTAGAGGAAAATTTTTTATTCCTCAATTGTTGTTGTTGTTGAGATTCCTTTCGTGGAAAGGGAATTGTTTGTTGTTTCATCACTGAGTTGAGTGATTTGCTTAGTGAAGAAGCTAGAAGACTCAACAGTGAGACTTGCCTTAAAGAGGCTTGTGTTGTACATCTTCGATTTGTTGATATAGTGAAACACAAACCCGGGATAAAACAACCGGGACCCCGGGTGGAGCTAGAAGAAGGACTGACGCTCGAGGCGGAAACTCTATAAATATCTGAGCATTATACTCTTCCCTACTTTTATTTACTGCCCCATTATTGTTCTTCATTATTGTTATTCACGTGATTTTATTAGTCAAGAGTTTTGTTGATTTGCGAAAAAGTGAAATTTTAAGTAATTAATTTAATTCACCCCCCCCTTGATTAATCTAATTGGGGCCAACAAACAAAACAACCGGACCCCCATGATAATCTAACCTTTTTTTGCCTATCTTTACTTTGACCAGAGCAGCAAATCTTGATGTATTTCTTCTTGGGATTTAACTCTTATGATTGTGGTGTTATTCTGTGAATATACTAGATCTACTGTTTGAAACAGATTGGAATCATACAAAATTCCCTTAATTTTAAACATTCCATCATTGTTTTATTATTTATTGCATGTGCGATGAGGTGATGGGTAGTATATGAAAAATGATATGAGAGTTTGTTTGATAGTTACTGTCCGGGTAATTTGACCGTTCGGGGGCATCCACTTTGCTTGTAGGGAATGAAAAAACAAAATCGCAAGTTTTTAATAATTGTTGGCATTTATGAATTTTGGTAAATTTTGTTATTCTTGCCTAGGGATAGTACATCTTAACCGCATCCGCATTAATGGGGTCCTCAACTTTGGACTGTCCATTTAGGTTTAAAATTAAGGCCCCCTATTGATAACTTTCTTTTTACAACGTATGGACCCTCATAATTTGGAGTAAACTTGCCTCTTGAATCTTGTGCATTTGGGAGCGCCTTCTTTAATACCAAATCCCCTTCCTTAAAATATCAAGGCCTTATTTCTCTTGTTGAATGCTCGGGGGCCCTCCTTTGTTGGTAAGCATTGACCATGGCATAATGTTGTGAGTCTTTTCTCGTTGATCAAGTTTAGTTGATCGATCCTTTTCTTTACCTAATCAGATTCATCCAACCGTGCCTTTGATAAAACCTTGAAAGATGGTATTTTAATAGGAATCAAATCCGTCAAGACCTATCATTAGGGCAAGAGCTAAAGGATTTCAAATTTTGCGATGGGTGGCCCATTTTGAGCAAATTGACCCCGGAATTATTTAAAGTTAACCTCTTTTCTATTATTCTTGTATTGTGTTTTCCAAATTTGGCACACTTATTTGGTTTCACAGGGCGATGGATAAACTCACTAAGACTCAGCTTTTGGGTTATCCATGGACCGACCTAAACTGGCGATGAGTTGGGCCGACGAATCCTATGGAAGAAAATTTGCATGATGAAGACTATTTTTTTTTGTAATTATTTTACTTGGACTATTTATGTTGTAATCTTTCTTTTGGGACAAATTTCATTTGCTTGTAATTGTCTTTTAGGGTTTTCCTAAAATCCAAAATTTCTCTTATCAATTTCAAATCCCAATTTGAGGTTATGGCGAGTGGCTCTAAGGTTCATTTTTGAGTAATAACAAATCTACCTTGTTGCAATTTCCTTTTTTCTCTAGTGAGAGTATCTAGGGTGGCTTTAAAGTGTATTGACCCAAAATTTGATTGCATTTGTAATCAAATTTCTTGTTGCTTTATTTGATTGGTTTTAGTCTTAGTTTTAACCTTCAATTTGGCATCATTTTGAATCGTGGTCACTTTGTTGGGAAAGTGGATCATGGAATTGGTTATTGTTGTCTTTGTTTGAATTCACATAGATTATTTTTTTTTCATTGTTATTTTGGAGGAAATTATCATTGTGGGAATTGTTTAATTGCCCAAATTTGAGCATTCGGATTTCATTGCATTTCCTTTAGGGTTTATGCCAAATTTAGTCAGTTTGAACCAAAATTGAACTATGAATTGGGGTTTATAATTGCTCTAATTGCATGTGCTTAGTAGTCGTTTTTAGGCACATCATATTTTGACCTCAATTGGCAATATTTTCCTTGGTACCATATTTCCAAAGAATATGGAGTAACTCTAGTAGATGTTCGAATTGAAGTTTTTTAGGCCATGAGGGGGAATGGTAACATCTCGTGCCAATCTTTATAAAATGATGGTCATTTTCTCAACATTTCTCTTGATGTTCTTATTGGCTACTTCTCTACCCTTCATTGAGGTCTGTGGTTTATCTTGAATTTGTTGACACAACTTTATCATCAATTTGTTATTGAGGTTAGTGCCATTATCGGTGATGAATTGAATCAGGAACTCCATATCGAGCTATTATACCTCTTCATGAATCGGAATATTTTCTCCTTTGGTGACACTAGCATTGATGAGGCTTCTACCCACTTGGTGAAAATAATCAATGGCTACCAGTATGAATCTATGGGCCATTGGATGCCTTTGGAGTGATTGGCTGATAATGTTGATTCCCCACATAGAGAAAGGCCATGGTGTTTGATAGTGAAAAGTTCTTTAGGTGGAGCATCTATTTTGTTAGCATAGACTTGAAATCTTCCCTTTGGTGTTTTTGGTATTTTTACTGGCTTTTTAAAGGTATTTTTTCTTGGGGGAAGATTTGATATCAAGTAAAAAGTGTTTATCATCTTGTTTTTTTTCCGTTACCAGCAATAGGTGGCCTATCTTTAATTTCTTATTTTTCAATGGTTAATTTTGGGTTCCCCATTATTTGAAAAATAGATGCTAAGGGGGAAAGGATCTGAAAACGATTTTGGTCCTCAGGACGTATAAAATGCCACCTTAATTCCTCTATAAGTTTTGTCAAGTTTTGGTGATACAGCACTAGTTTAGGGTCTTTAGTTTTGTATTCTCCTCGTGTTTGTAATATGATGAGTGATGAATCTCCATATACATTCAATTCACGGATTTCCATTTTGGTAGGCCTTTTTGAGACCGAGGATGTATGGCTCTATTCTGCAATATTATTAGTATATGGAAATGTGAGTCTTGTCGCTGAGGGGAATTACATTCCTTCTAATGATATCAACACTGCCCTAATTCCATAACCAAATACAGTGGTAGCTCCATCGAAAAAATCTTCCATTTAGGATCTTTCTCTATCCTGACCTTTTCTTCTGATTCACTCTCCGCCATTAGTATATTTCATTTGGGAATTGGGCCTGTGATTATTAAGAATCTCCTTTAGTCGGGTATTTCGCTAACTGATTTACTAATGATTGTCCTTTCATTGAATTTTGATTTATAATATATGACATCAAATTCTGATAGGAGCATTTGCCATTTGAAGATTCTTTCCCAACAAAATAGGCTTCTCTACTAAGTACTTCAAAAGATCATGCTTCATTAATAATTCAATGGGATGATAGAGAGTGTACTGTCTCAACCGATGCATGACCCAAACCAATGCGCAACAGGTCCTTTCTATTTTGGAATGCTTTTGTTCCCCTTTCGTAAATTTTTTACTCGGGTAGTATATGGATCGTTCCCTTCCTTTTTCATCCTTTTACCTGGGATGATGTGCTCAAAACCAAGCCCAAGCACACAAAACCTAATTGAAAGACCAATTACATAATGAAATCAAACTAGTCCTCCAAATTGCATAAATTGTCAATCTTTATAATCCAAACCCACAAATGTGAACATGTATGAAGATTGCATATCCAAGAATGACAAGCTCTGATACCAAAAGATGATGTGCTCAAAACCAAGGTTAAGCATATGCAAATGAATCAAAGGAACAACTTCAATTCTCAATTAAAAACTGGTTTAATAAGATCATGAATTACGTGAACCCTAATGGAGATTTAATGAAATCCGAATACTCAAAGTTGCAATTAACAATCCAACAATGGTAATCTTCTCCAATATAACAACAATCACAAGAATTCCATGTAAATTACACACAAGAATAATAAGATCCCATTCTGTGATTCACTTTCCCAACAAAATGACCTACGGTTCCCAAAAAGATGCTAAATTGAAGGTTAAAAACTAAGGCTAAAACCAATCAATTAAGCAACAAAAATTTGATTACAAATGCAATCAAATTTGGTCAATAAACAACCAATTCAACCCTAGATATTACTCACTAGAGAGAAAAGGAAATTGCAACAAAGTAAAATTGATATTACTCACAAAATAACCTTGAAGCCACTCGCCACAACCTCAAATTGGGATTTGAAATTGATAAGAGTAATTGAATTAGGAATAAGCCCTAACCCTTTCATGTAAAAGTGAAGTTCTAATACTAAAAAATGGCCTCTTTAAACCCTACTTTAAGCAAGTATTTATACTTGTTCCCTTTAGGGTTAGAAAGTACACAAAATTACAACTATGCCACTTTTAGGGTGGCCGGTCCTAAATGAGAATTACAAACAAAATGAAAGTGTCCCAAAAAGATTACAACATAAATAGTCCAAGTAAATAACAAATATATAAAAATTATTCTTCAAGATGCTAGCTCTTCTATAGGATTCGTCGGCCCAGCTTATCACCGGTTTAGGTCGGTCCATGGATAACCCATAAGCTGAGTCTGAGTGAGTTTATCCATCGTCCTGTGAAGCCAAATAAGTGTACCTGTTGGAAAACACAATACAAGAATAATAGAAAAAAGGTTAATTTATAAATAATTCCGGAGTCGATTTACTCAAAATGGGCCCTCATCGATAAGATTTGAAATCCTTTGGCTTTTGTCCTAATGATAGGTCTTGATGGATTTTGATTTGTCCTCAAATATGACATATCAAATGCAGTAGAGACTTTGTTTCCTCCTAGCAAGCCACTTGAAGAAGTATCACTACAGAATCCCGATATTTGAAATACCATAGGGGGTGAATGTTGTCTCTCCTCCATTTATAGGTTGTATCTCATTTGTAACACAAATAATGACCCATTATCCACTAAGGTCTCTCTTGTCTCAACTCGTTCTACTGAAATTGTTTTCTCTCTTTTCTAACTCATCTGTATGGCGCTTATCCTCATGGCCCTCTAATGGTTGGCCCAACTACTCACTGCCCTTTAAAACCTCTAAAGGTGAACACAACTGTTTCTGAACAATTTGGCTCTCTAATGATAGACTCATCTGACTTTAACCCTCAGAATCCTCGAATGGTTTACTCAACTGCTCATCAGCCTCTAGTACCTCTAGTAGTCTGCTCATCTGATTATGATCATCAGGATCCTCTAAAGGTTAGCACATCTGTGTTTGACAAATTTTGTGCTCTAAAGGTTGGTTCAACTGCTCATGACCTACTGATGGTCTACTGATTTGTTGCTGAACCCTTTGAACCTTTGAAGGTGACATCAGATTCAGAATAATTCGTTTTCCCTTCTTTTAGAATACATAACTATTCCTAAAGCCATCATGTAAGACCCTCTTGTCATATAACTAAGGCCTGCCAAGCAATATATGGGATGTACACATAGGTAGAATATCACACTCGATTTCATCATAGTATTTATTCCCTACACTGAAAGGTACCCTAGCTCTTTGGGTCACATGTAAACTCCCCTGTTCACTAAGCTAATGCAATTTATACGGTTTAGGATGTGGAGTAGTAGCAAGTTTTAGTTTCGATATTAACGATGCTGCTACCACATTAGTACAACTACCACCATCAACTGTAAGGACACATAAATTTCCTTGTACCCTACAAGAAGTATGGAATAAGATTTCCCTTTGTTCATCATCCTTAGTAGTAAATGTAGTCAATGTCCGGTGCAATACATTAGTATAATGAAACATCTCACTAAACATGATCGTGTTCAAACCTAACAACATAATAATTATCCTCACACTTCCTCGTCCAAGTATACAACTAAACCATAAATGAAGTACACTCAACTACTTTCAAGTAGATAGAATTAAATTCAACTACAAGTGTTTAAGTAACTAGTTCAATTACTTTCACACTTTAATGACTTGTTTGAATTTTAAATTCTACTACTCACTTTCCTTATTCTTGCCTTGACTTCTCACCACTTAAATACACAATTGGCAACAATTAAATACATATACAATACTTAATTCACCACCACACAACTCCCCTTCTACTCATGGTCCCAATATGTTCACGCTACTAGCAACAATTATCTTTACAACACAAACAACAATCAACGCTAAATATACACACCCTCACTAAGTTTACAAAAACAAAATAATACATACACTCCTCTTCAAGCCATGGTGCACTTTCCCCACTTCCACATAAATATCAAACTGTAACTTCAACAACAAAGGCAACTTAAATTTCAAATTAAAAATGAGCTCAATAAGTGCAAGATTCTACAAATGGTAAGAAGTTTTTTCAAATTCAAATGACACACAATTAACTATGACTTAATGTGTTTTTTGAAATTTCAAATTAACTTCTTAATGTACATTTCAATTCTGATTTCAAATCTGAAAATGACAATTGTGATTTCTCCAATTTTTGAAAATGCACATACTACACAATTCCACTTCAGAATTGAAACACCACTCTTCCCTTTTATGGTTTTCTATTCATGCACTACACACTCACACTTTAGCCTCAATGTGCAACACCTTACTTTACCCCAACTTCCACAAATTTACAAATGGTAATTCCCTCACTCAACACACAAACACAACGTTGATAAAGGCATATTTTATCATGTTGTATCTTGCGATTGGTATATATATTATTGTCAATTATTAGAAATTTCCAATAAAAAGATACTTAAATTGCATTTATGTTAATATCTTAGGGATTAATGGACTTGAAGATGTACATGATGCAAAACATGAAGAAATCACAAGCAAGGGATGAGATACGGCCGTGCCTAAAAGAAGAACGAAAGAAATAAATGCCGAGAAGCTTATGGAGTTATCCCATGGCCGTGGTTTATGTGGTGGCAGTAACAACCACATTACACACGGCCGTGCCTAAAAGAAGAAGGAAAGAAATAAATGCCGAGAAGCTTATGGAGTTATCTCGTGGCCGTGGTTTATGTGGTGGTAGTAACAACCACATTACACATGGCCGTGCCTAAAAGAAGAAGGAAAGAAATAAATGCCGAGAAGCTTATGGAGTTATCCCACGGCCGTGGTTTATGTGGTGGCAGTAACAACCACATTACACACGGCCGTGCCTCATGTGGTGGACTGCCGACTTTTCATATTCTTGTGCAATTTGTACGTTTCTGTGTAGATAAAAGGAGTGGTGGGAAAGAATAGAAAAGAGACGACCGGGGGGAAAGAGAGGGGACTTTTGAACAATTTGGCAGATTTGAGAAACTTTAGCTTTTTACAAGGGAATTGAAGATTGAATTCAATTGTACTTCCATCAATTGAGATCAAGTCAGAAATCTTTGAAGAGTTGTTTTAGGATCTTATTTCCAGATTTGCTACATATTGGTGACTTCTTATTCTAATCATATTTTTCATTTCTGTGAATTGGTTTTTATGTCTTTAATGGATTCTTTAACATTTTTGGTTGAATTTTGTCTTGTTGTTATCTATTGTATGGCTGGCTAATTTCATTTGTGGGAATAGTGGATGAAGCCCTAGTTTGCTAAAATGATCAGTGTAGTTTGGTTATGAGATTGACATATATGTGGAGTATGCATGTTGAGAATTCCTATAATTTCAATTTAATTGTGATAAGATTAGATTGTTAGAAATCCAATCAATACAAAAGTGGAGATAGGATTTGTTAGGAATTCTTAATTAGACTAATGAGTCAATGCGAAAGCGGCGTTAATTGGTTTAATTAGGGTTCATATAGAGATTAAAGCTATGTTCTAATTAATTATTCACTAAGAGATTAGGGATAATTGTATTAGGGCATAAGGCGATCATAGTATTGAAAAATGTATGAAAGTATATTAGAATCCTCTGTTAATTAGAGATACGAAAGTGGACTAATTGATTTGAGGTTTAAAATGTTGAACTCAAGTGAATAACCACATATAAGTTGATTTCAATAATTTAACGGTAGTTTGATTAGCATGACTAGGGTGAATTCTAAATTCCTACTGTTCAATTGGAAGTATTTATAAGAATCTTATAATTTTCATTAGCATAGAACTTAATTTAATCTCTTTAGTTAAAAATATAAAAGATTCCTGTTTGAATTACCTAAATATCAGTATAAGTTATTATAGGTTTGGTAATCTTTTTAGTCCTCGAGGGAACGATACTCTACTCATCATATATTACTTGATTGCGACCTAGTATACTTGCTAGTGGTTTCACATATACATTTCATTAGTGATCAAGGTTTTGGCGCCATTGCCGGGGACTATAAGATATTAGACTTTTGTAGCTTTGTTGGTAATTTAGGTGCATATTATTTTGTTGATAGTGTGTCTTTACTTTTCTGTGGGTGCGCATGCAAAGGAGTAGGAGTCTTGAACTTCTGCCCCTAGATCCTGAGATAGAGCGTACTATACATCGTTTGAGAAGAGAGAATAGACAGAGAGATCAAGAGGAAATAATGGCAGATGACAATAACAATCTTCCTATTCAGGCTACCCCGCGAGCACTTCGTGATTTTTCAGTCCCAACTGTTCAAGGACCAGCAATTAGAAGGCTAGCTGTTCAGGCCAACACTTTTGAGCTGAAGCCGGCACTTATACAGATGGTGCAATCCAATCAGTTTGGCGGATATACACATGAGAGCCCTGATGAGCACATAGCAGGATTCCTTCAGTATTCTAACTTGATAAAGATGAATGGTGTTTCTGATGATGCCATAAGACTGCAACTTTTTCCTTTCTCATTGAAGGATAAGGCAGGGGCTTGGTATAATTCCTTACCTCAAGATTCTGTTACCACATGGGCTGAACTTCAATCAATGTTTCTTAGAAGATTTTTCCCACCATCATGTACTACCAAATTAAGAAATGATATCACCAACTTTTCTAAGTTCAGTGGTGAATCATTATATGAGGCATGGGAACGATTTAAGGAAACAATCCGAAAGTGTCCACACCATGGCCTACCTAATAATCTCCTGATTGAGGTATTTTATCTTAGTTTGGATGACACTATGAGGTCATTGGTAGATGCTGCAGCTGGAGGTGTATTGATGGGTAAAACATACACTGAAGCCAGTGCTTTAATTGAAGAAATGGCCTCTAGTGCACATAATTGGCAACATGAAAGAGGTAAGTCTAGAGTAGCATTTGTCAATGACATGGACACCTTAACAGCTCAGATTTATGCTCTTACCGCCTAGGTACGTAAACTTACCTCTGCACCATCTTTTAATGTTAATCAAATTGCTTGTTGTGAGGTATGCTAAGGACCACACTCAACTCTTGAGTGCCCGTCTGGAAACTGCTCCTCCTCATCCCATGGAAAACAGGTAAACTTTGTAGGCAACCTCTAGAGAGGTACTCAAGGACCATATTCGAATACATACAATCCTGGGTGGCGCAATCATCCAAACTTCTCATGGAGGAATGAGAATCAAGCACTTAACCCGCCTCCTGGATTTCCCAGACAAACCTTTGCTCAGAATGCCTATTCTCAATAGCAACCCACTTAGATGGAAGAGCTCATGAGGAGCTACATGCAAAAGACTGACACCCTCCTGTAAAACCAACAAGCTTCTATCAGAAACTTGGAGGGTCAGCTCGGTCAAATTGCACAGCAGCTAAGTACTAGACCCTCAGGGTTTTTGCCTAGCAAAACTAAGGAGAACACCCATCATGTCAATGCCATCATGCTAAGGAGTGGTAAGGAAGTGAAGAAAGCTGAAAGGTAGGTAAAAATTCAAGAGAAAGATCTAGAGAAAGGTAAGCAGAAGGAGGAGGAACTCACATCCAAAGCACCAGTGTTGCAGCCTTATGTTCCACCTATCCCTTTCCCAGGAAGACTCAAGCAGAGGGAGTTGGAAGCCCAGTTTGCCAGGTTTTGTGACATATTTAAGGGGCTTCAAATTAATATACCTCTCCTAGAGGCCTTGAAGCAAATATGTTGGTCCTAATTAGATTAATCAAGAGGGGGGTGAATTGATTAATTACTTAAAATTTAACTTTTTCGCGAATAAACTAAAACTCTTGACTAATAAAATCACGTAAATAACAATAATGAAGAACAATAACGTGTAGTAAATAAAAGTAGAGAAGAGTAGAATGCTCAGATATTTATAGAGGTTCCGCCTCGAGCGTCAGTCCTCTCTTCCAGCTCCATGCTGGGGTCCCGGTTGTTTATACCGGTTGTGTTTCACTATATCAACAAATTGAAGATATACAACACAAGCCTCTTTAAGGCAAAGTCTCACTGTTGAGTCTTTCTATCTTCTTCACTAAGCTAATCACTCATCTACAGTGATGAAACAACAAACAATTCCCTTTCCACGAAAGGAATCTCAACAACAACAACAATGAGGAATAACAAATTTCCTCTAGATCACATATATATGTAAAGATATTTGCTTGAAGATGTATGAGTCTTTTCTTCTCGTGTGTAATTTTTTCTTTCAACCACATTCCTTTTTTCTGTTTTTTTTTTTCAATGTTCTTCACTTCACTTTTCATTTGAATTAAACACTTTATATATGGAGAAAACATAACGGCTACTTTCCACGTGATAATCTTGAATTTATTTTTGAATTTTCAATTTAAAAATAAGTTGGATCTGTTGAGGAAGATCTGCATTCGTGATATTCTTGATGAGGATAAGCTTGGATAATTAGTTTGACCGAGATCTTCTTTGGATATATCTCTTGGATCAAGTTTGTTGAAGATATCCCTCACATTGTGGAACCATATCTTGATATAACAACCATATCTCTTATCCTTATCTTTGTAACTACTGGATCTCCCAAAATATAGTACAAATATCCAATTTTAAATCTGGATAAAACTTGTAAATCTTCTATGATCTCACTTTATCATAAAATGAAATCTTTGAATGAAATCTTGTAAAACTTTATGTAAATTAAAAAACCCTTGATATAAAATCCAACTTTAGTAAAACACATCAAGTATGTTACCCAAAAAATAATTGACACGTGGAGCTAGGCCTTGAAATTTATTAAAACTATTGATATAAAATTTAGAACGTAATCTGGAAAAATTCGTAACAGACATGAAAGGTTTTGAAAGTGCTTCTGAAGCAAACCTGTTAACTGTCCTGAAGGTTCTGAAAGTGCTTCTGAAACAAACCAGTCAACTGTTCTCCTGTTATGAAGGTTCTGAAAGTGCTTCTGAAAGGTTACCACGATAACTACGGATACACTACACAACTTCTAAAACACCTTCTGTCAGAACAAAAATAGTCTTTATAACACTTTTAAAGGTTCTGAACAAGCTTCTGTCTCCTTGTTCAACTTTAGAAAAAATTATGTGCTATCTTAAACATTCATTACACTCATTCCTCTTTTGTTAACATCAAAACTAAATTAGAGAACTTAACATTCTCTCCCTAACATCAACATTCTCCCGCTTTTTGATGATAACAAAACATCATTAGATAATCAAAATATACACAACTTTCATGTTTAAGCATATATTCCTATAACAGAATCTTAAGCACAATCATGTTATTATAAACACATTGATCATAAGCACTCATAAGCAATATAGAATCATTATAAGCAGCATTGATAGATATAATAGAATCATTCTTCTCCTAACATCAACATTTACCATTCCCCCCCTTTTTGTTAACAATAAAAGGGATATCTCCCCCTTAAACGATGCATAAAAGATAACAAAAGTCTTTTACAACTTGATTTGAAAACAAAATTTAAAAGAACTAAGATTTTCTAGATCTTGTGACTCGAGAGGTAGAGGCAGTGGTGGAATGTTTGGTTGACGAAGGTTTCTCTGGTGAAGTATCCAAGTCGATGATGTGAGCGCCAGAGCGAACATAATCTAGAAATTTGTTGGATAAGAAGAGCTTGATTTCACCATGAAGACTTGTGACAGATTGGGAGGTTTTATCTGTCTTGGAGTCCAAAAACTTGAAGGAGTTAGTAACTGAATCTCCAATCTTCCTCACTTGAGAGACAAATTTATCAAACGCAATCACATTATTAGATAAATCTTGTTTGACTCTCGCACTAAATTCATCATAGAGAATCCTATAGTGATGGAGATCGGTAATCATCTTCTCAGAATTCTTCTTGATATCAGAAAGAATATCGGAAGTTTGTTTAACTTGTAACTCCATTGATTCAAGTCTCCTCAGATCAGATCGTTGTAGAACTTCATCTGTCAAAGTTTGTCTTAACCAAATCCGATAGTTCATGTTTCAAACTTTCTCGAACAACATTCTTTATTTGTTTTAGATCAACATTGGATATAACTTCTTTTGTTCCACTCTTCCCAGCCTCTTCACCATATGATTTCTTCCTATGATCTGTTTCAACCTCTGTTCTAGGTTCTGAACCTCCTTCTTGAACAGATATTCCAAAAAGGGAACTATCCTTTTCATATGCTTTTGATGGAAAAAATGTGCACCATCTTTCGCATACCACAAACAATCCTTAACAAAGATGGAAAATTGATGAAAAACTTTTTTACCTATCCTTTTTAACTTAATAGGTTCAAGAGCGGGTAGGCAAAACTATCCCTTTAAACACAAACAAATCGCATCAGTATTTTTCCAAACACAAAAACTTTCTTTATTCCCCCAAAATTTTGATCAATGACTCTAAAGCCATGTCCACTTTCCCTTTTTGTTAATCATTCATAGATAATTTGAGCATTTTCAGGGACTTGAAGTAGAACTGCCCTTCCTTGGACATAGACATTAAAACAATTATCTTATGTATGATTCGAGGAAACAACTCGAAATCAATGACCATTGCTTCTTTTCCATAATCCTTTTTGTAACCTCCTTTTTATAGCAGCAAACAAAAACCCCCCATTCCTGGGCTGTTCGTGTCCTACATCATCATTTACATCATATAGATGTAGAAAATTTTAATCACATCTTCCCAAAAAAATTAAAATTTTCCTTAAACACATACCCCGGGAAATTTAAAACTTTCCCTTTTCCCACAAGATTTAAACTTCCACAAAATTTTTTGACACACTCGCCAAAAACTGAACTTGAGTAGAGAAAAGGGGTTCCATCATCCTATGGGTTCTAAAAAATTTCCCATTCCAGTAAAACCATTACAATTAAAAAAAATTAAAACCCATAAAACTGCAAAACACACCTCATTTTTCTTCTTTTTGAAGAGATTTTTTAAAATTTTAAAGGGGTTTTAAAGGTAGTAAAATTCTCTTGTTTGTTTGCTTCTTTGGGTTCTTTTTTGAGGGGGGAGATTTCTTAAATAGCTTTTCCTTTTCCTTGTTTAAGACGATTTCGCTCGTTTTCCTTTTTTTTAAAACCCCCTTGGATCCTATGAAGATTTGGAATCAGGGGAAAATCGGGTTCTCCTCTAAAAAGGTTCTTGATATTTTTTTGAAGATTTGAAGGTTCATCATGAAACACTAAAGGCTTTTTTGATGATTTTGTTTTGAATGATTTTTTTTTTGAGGGATTCCCGAAGATTTAGGCGCCATTGGAGTTGCAATGAGAGAGAAGGAAAATAAGAGAGAGAAAAAGAAAAGATTTCGAAGGAAGAAGAGCTTCCTCTACATAGTTTTCTTTTCATCCTAAGAGGTGGCAATATCCTCAACATTTTCCTCACAAGATCTGGATCTGGAAGTTTCTTTTCCAAGTGAAAGCAAGCTCCCTTTTTGAAAAGCTGTAAACCTGTTAAAAGTATCTTTGACATCTTTATTAGACTTAAACTTAAATAATTTACTGTTTAATTAAAGCCTTTTTCTTTTTGTTTCCCTTTATGGAAATTTGTTCCTTCATAGTATCGAATAGGATATCCCAAATCTCCTTTTCACTAGCATACGATATATTAAATAGAACTCTGATGGAGGGAATAAATAGTCAATAATAAATTTTTTTTTTTTGTTGTTGTTCTCGATAATTTTTCTTCTCGAATCTGACAAGGTTGAATCTCCGTTTGGTGATTTAAAATGTCCCATGTGAAAATGACTTTCCAAGAATC
>JBBMOL010002179.1:0-27640 GCA_037954665.1 Laguncularia racemosa | reverse complement strand
TGGATTACATGAAATTAGAGTGTTGTTAGAAGGAATTTTCATTGAAGTATTCTGATTATATCATTGGTTGATTTGAATCTTTCTTGGACTTATTAGTTATTGTAATTCGTGGATAATCATCTTGTAAAGGTTGATTGTTCATTGAGATTGAATGCTTCTTAGTGATTGGCGTGAATTGGCATTATTGGAAAGATTTGAGATCATGGTTTTGTGCTTGTCTTTATTGCTTCCTTTTGATCTGATTTTACGTGAACTTCATGTTCTCTTGTGGTTATTTGGTTAATATTATCATTAGAGATTACAATTGAATCATTTGAACAACAATTTCCATCAAAATCTACAAGGTGTGCACGTGAAATTGCCCTCAAGTGAACCGGTTTGTGTTTTGTGAATTGAGGTGTTTTCCTTGATTCTTTTGATTGTTCTTAAGCTTGGAATTAGGCACATCAATCCTCATACCTACCAATGCGGAAACCAATCAATGCTTGCTTACTCACCTTAGTCTCTCCACTATCATTCAACCACTGCAATTTATATGGACTAGGGTGTCTAACAGTTTTGAGCCCTAGCCTCTCAACAATGAAATTACTCACTACATTGGTGCAACTCCCTCCATCAATGATCAAACTACAAATGTGATCTCCTAGATAGCATCTAGTATGAAATATATTCTCTCTTTGCACCTCCTCTTCTTCCTTCACCTGCACATTCAACGCTCGCTTCACTGCTGCCACTAACCTCCCTATTGCAGGCTCCTCATCATCACTAGCATCCTCTAATGGAGGCATATCATCTTCTTCACTATCCCCCTCAGTCTCATACTCTCCATCATCACACAAAATCATCACACGCCTATTTGGACATTGACTAGCAATATGGCCTCTGCCTTGGCATTTAAAACATCTAATGTCACGATTTCTAGAAGTAGAAGAATCAGGGTTACCTTAGTTACCAGGAGTAGAACCCGCTTGCCTCAGCTCCCCTTTTGGTTTGGTGGGTAAAGGCTTTTCTTCTTTCTTCCATTGGTTGGTCTTCCAAGTGGATGAACCATGACCCTGTGGAAACCGTGCATTACTACTACCTTTCCTCTTATGCTGGTTCTCAACCTTTATAGCCATGTGAACCATATCCTCCAATTCTACATAATGCTGTAATTCAACCACATTTTGGATTTCTCTATTCAACCCAGCAAGAAACCTAGCCATTGTAGTCTCTCTATCCTCCTCTACATTCACCCTAATCATTGTGACTTCCATCTCCTTCAAATACTCATCTACACTTCGGCTTCCCTGCTTCAGAGTTTGCAACTTGTTGTGCAATTCACGATAGTAATACGCAGGCACAAACCGCTTCTTCATCACTCTTTTCATCTCTTCCCAAGACTCAATAGGTGGCTCGCCACTCCTCCTATTCAACATTAGTTGATCCCACCACACTATAGCATAATCTGAAAACTCAATGGCAGCAAGTTTTACTTTCTTTCTCCCACTATAGTTGTGACAATCGAACACCATCTCTACCTTTTTCTCCCACTCTAAATACACTTCGGGATCATTCTTCCCTTGGAAAGGAGGAATCTTCATCTTTATGCTACTCAACTGATCATCCTCTCTATTCCTATCTCCTCTATCTTCCCAATCTCTAGTTCCACTATTCCGACCACTATAACCTCTATAACTCCCAATAGAAGGCTCATAAAAATCATCATCCCACATTTCATCTCCACCCCTCGGTACTCTCCTAGAACAACTCTCCCTCTTACGCCCTTGGAATACATTTGTAGATTGCTCTAGTCTTTGCTCTACCATCTCTTGAATTTGTTCCATTCCATCTTGGAACATCCTCTTCATTTCTCCCCTCAACGCCTCAATTACTAACCTAGCATCAAACCTTCCCCTCTCACCTTCAGGAGAATGTTGTCTCGACATAGTTCCTACAGAAAAGATTAGTACTAACACAAATATATATATGATTAAACCTCACGATACACTCCCTTACGTGTTTCGCTCAAATGATGATATCACACAATCACTCGTGTATTCTCACAAACAACGATGATATCAACTCGCCAATTTCCTCGTCTCAATTCTCTTGGAACTAACCCGAACTACACTAATTTCCTTCCGTAAAATTCAAAACAACTCTAGGGTTCGTAAATTTTCCTCTATTTTTCTATCCGAATTTTTTTTTTTTTGTCTTGGTTGTTGCTCTTGATCACGTTTTTCTTTTCTCTTCTTTTTTTTTTTTGTCGTGATTTTTACTCTTTTTTTTTTTAACAATTGCCTAGTCGATATTACACGATCAAAAGACAATCAATACTACGAAATTGAATACGATAATTGATATGAACGATTGGAGTTAGGGTTTTTGATATTACCTTCCTCAACCGAACTTGATGTTTTGACAAACCTAAGCTCTGATACCAAACTGATATGAACTACGCCAACCCATGACGAAACCCAATACCAATACATTCGGAAATTCGTTACCTAAGACGCCCAAACACCTAAAGTGGAAACCGCGACCCGTTGCCTATAAGCGAGACAAGAACCTTGGTATAATGTGAAGACGCCACAATCGGGATGAAAGACCGATTGATAAGTCGGGATGAACGCCACGGAAATCAATCCGATAAGTTCAAATTAGTTCTTGAAGAACCAAGAGAGGTGTCTCTCAAAAGTGTTTAATGTTCAAAGATGTAAATTCTAAGTTGTTCTAAACCCTAGGAGCTTTTATACTAGGGTTACAATTCGTGAAAAACAAGTCCAAAATGACGTAGCTTAGATAAGTTGTGTAAAAACACGAAAACAGAACAAGCTGGCCGGCAAGAGATACACGGCCGTGTACACGACCGTATACTTTGGCCGTGTACTTTTCTGTGCACATTCCGGTCACATACACGATCGTGTACTTCTGGTCGTGTATCTTTCTGTGGATTTGCTTGTCTCCATACACGGCCGTGCTTTTTAGCCGTGTATCTAGCCGTGTATGATTCTGTGCAATCTTGGAATTCCTACACGGTCGTGCCTTGAAAGTACACGCCCTCTTCAACCCATGTCCGGTGTGACTTGTATAAATGCAAGGGTCTTCCCATGGTTGTTCCAATCCGTTCCAACTTCATGATTGCTCCAATCCTTTCCGGCTTCATAGACAACCTTTATCAACCCGTTAAGTGCTTCCTTGAATCGTTTCGCTTGATTTCTTGTGATCGGTCCAAGCGGCACTTCAAGAGGATCCACATTTCTTCTTCCGGCTTGGCTCTCATCATGGATCTCATCAAATTTCATAACACTCGAATAGACCCTCAACTTTGTCCTCCTAATCCAAGTAATCATTTGTTGAACCCCTGCCATCGAATGAAGGCATCTGCAGTTTCACATACTCCAATCCCCGAAGTAGTTTGAAATCCTTGTTTAGGTATGGGTTAATCCCAAAATTATCATCTCTTTCCTCCCTAAGAGCATGAGAATCTCCTTCTACTCTTCTTCCCATATTACCTCCAACTGCTCCCTCCCTGTGAACATTTTGAGCAACTACCCTAAGTGGTGGTGCCAGAAGATTTGCCACTAGTAGTTGTGGCATCATCATCCGATCTATCTCTATTGTTAATGTAGCAACAATGGTAGTGAGGTCTTGTAACTGCTCCTCCAAAGTTCTTCCACCTGCAGCACGACGCCCTTGACCTCCTCTAACCTGACTATTGGCCCCATTACCAATCCCACCATTCACAGAATCATTTGACATGATTTTGAAATTTCTTTTTTTTATCTCTCAACACCAACTCACAGCACACTCACAACACAACACCTTCACGGCACCAAGTGATAGGAATCAAAATTCTATAAGACCTATCATTAGGGCAAGAGCTAAAGGATTTCAAATCTTGGCGATAAGGGTCCTCTTTGAACAAATGGATCCTCGGAATTATTTATATACTAACCTCTTTTCTATTACTTATGTATTTTGTATTCCAACAGGCACACTTATGGGGCTTTACAAGGCGATGGACAAACTCACTAAGACTCAGCTTGTAGGTTATCCATAGACCGACCTAAACCGAAGATGAGCTAAACTGACGAATTGATTTGAAGAATCGACTTGTGAAGACTATTTTTTATATTTGTTATTTTTCTTTGAACCATTTATTTTGTAAGCTTTTGGGACATTTTATTTGGTTATATTTTGAAGATTTAGGACCAGCCACCTTTTAGTGGAATAATTGTAATTGTTTAGACATTTCAACCCTAATTGGAGCAAGTATAAATACTTACTAACTAGGGTTTTTGAGGGACTTTTTGATGAATTGAGATATACACATTTTGCTACCCATTTTCGTGAGAGTTAGGGTTCTTACCCAATTTTCATAAGACTCTTATCAATTTCTTCAAGGAATTGTGGCAAGTAGTAACTAAAGGAATTGTGAGTCATATCATTTCCTTGGTTGATTCCCTTTTTATGCTAGTGTGTAATATCTAGTTTGATTAGGATTGTGTTCTTTGGTTCTTGATTTCACATCTTTTGTAGGGTTAATTCTATCAATATTTTGCTTGCAATTTAGTGGAATTAGTTCCTATATTGAATTGTCATTATGAAGTTTTCAATTGCTAGTGGAATTGCATATTTGCGTAGAGGCTTTTTACATAAGGGATTCACGCCTTTTAGTAGCCTTAATCATTGGAATTCCATTTTTTCTTGTATTGAGTGCTTAATCCAATTGAGTACATCATTATTTGGTGTTAAGGTTAATTGATTTACTAATTCGATTCCAAAAAGGTTTAAGGTTCACGCCATAAGTTAAGAGGATTAATCTAGATTTGATTGAGTTGGTTTCATTGTTTATGTGTATATGCTTTTATCAAATTAAGGCATATCATCTTTTGGTATCAGAGCAACTTATTTTACAAATTTGGATTCATAAGATTTAGTGGATCACGCCTCTTAAGGACTTGGATTTGGTGATTGAATTTGTTTCAATTAGTTGCGTATATGTGCTTGGATCCTTTGATCATTTAAGCACATCACCAAGATCTCCAATTCACTACACGCCTTCACACCACACACACTTACACACCACATTACAATCAATACGCCTCAACAACAACATACAACTCATGGTATACACAACCACACACCAACACCTCTACGGTTCAATCACCACAACACACTTACACACACCCATGGTGCTACACACCAATTCAACGGATTCACACCAACACACTCCCACAATTCAATTACACAAACCACGCCACACTCAACTCCACCATGGTGCAAGCTAGAGTCACATCACACACATATACTCCTAATTCACGGCAACAACAACAATGGAACAATTAATGAAGGATTCTCCAAATAGTAAGAAACAATTCAAAAATAGTCAAAGTGTATTAAGATCAACAATACACCATAACTCTTAAACTTAAAGTTTTTTTTTTTTAATTCAAATTGTTTTCGTATTTGTCTACAGCAAGGATACAATTCTGAAAAATAAACTCTAATTTCCAAATCTTGCAAAGGAAAGAATATTGCAACAATCAACACTACTCAAATGTTGAAATTTAAATTTAAAGACTTCCCTTTCCTTTACTCACAACCCAATCATGGTAAGGATGCAACACTTTACAAGACTTCAATCAAATATCAAGCAAGCAATTCAAGAACAAATTCAACACAAGACTTCCAATTTCCCTTCACATAATCCAATTTTGGTCTTGAAGGATCAAGAACCCTAAATCCCAATTACGATTCACAAAATTCCCTTCTCTAAACCTTGCTCTGATACCAAAAAGTATGATGTGCCCTACAATTCCAATTGCAAACACACCAATACAAGTGTGTGATCACCAAACAATCCAATAAAGGCGTGATCAAAAACAAGCCCTTGAACCTTAATTCACGTGGATTCAAATGGCAATGATGTTAAATTGTGATGAGGAACAATGCAATTGTATAATAAGTAAAGGGTAACAATATAAATGAACCGAATTCCACTCAAATAAGACTTGAATCAAATCTGAAAAATAGGAACCCTAATTCATGTGAAAGATAACAAGTAACACAACCAATTTGTATCTAGATATGACACACTAGAAAACAATCGGTATGAAACTAGAGAAGGATTGATATTATTCACAATCTCCTCAAGCTAATCTCGCCACAATTTTACAAGTGAAATTGATAAGAGTAAGGTTTGCATGTAAGGACTCTCCTCACAATAAAAGGGTGTATTTTCTCAAGTTCAAAAAGCTCCCTCTAAACCCTACTTAGTAAGTATTTATACTTGCTCCAATTAGGGTAAAAAACAACAAAAACAAATTACAAATAAGCCACTCAAATGACCAATTCTCACACATAAAATTACAAGTACAAATAAGTCTTCAAATGGCTAGTTCTTTACTTCAATATAACACATTATGGACCGATGGATGTAGTCTAAAAATGTCCTACAATTGATCCTTAGTACATTTTATTTGTCATCCTATAAAACCGATAAGTGTACCTACTAAAATGCAAAGATAAAGTATTATTAGATTAAATATGACAACATGAAGATATTTGGGCTCATGTATCCAATTTAGTTTCCCTACTATTAGAACCATAGGGTTAATTCCCACCATGATATCTTTTGCCTCTATCTCATTCCCATTCCACTAGAAATAAGTCTTTTTCCTAGAGTTATTATTGCTCTGTGGCTCCTTTATTCTTCAATGATTTCCTATTTTGCTCGAGATCCTTAGCCTTATTGATGTGCCTAAACACACTTAAAAGCACATCCAAAGACTTAAGAATAACTATCTCAAGTTAAGGCAAAATCGGATCCAAAAATGGCACTTTTCAAATGAACCCTAATGATGAAAGGATGAAATTCAAACAACCAATGATATAATCAGAATACTTCAATGAAAATGCCTTCTAAAAACACTCTAATTTCATGTAATCCACGTAAAAAGAAGCCTCAATTTGACAAAGAAAAACCGTAAAATATGAATCCTTTTCCAATGGTGAAAATCACGTTATCAAGGAAATCCTTAAGATGAATCGGATCAATATGATAATTCCTTCAAATAATCACAAGAATTCATGAATACAACAAGGATATCTGACCAAGAAATATCTCAATTCAACCCTAGATATGACACACTAGAGAAGAAAAGAAATCACAATAAAATGAAATTGATATAACTCACAATTTCAACTATTGGGATTGAAATTGATAAGAGTTTGGAACCAAGGTATGAACCCTAATTCTCACGTGAAAAGAGGTGCATAATCTGCAAAAAGATAAGCTCCTCAAACCCTCTCTTAAGCAAGTATTTATACTTGCTACTCTAGGGTTTTAAAAAGTGCTCAAAATTACAAGTTTACACTTTTAAGGTGGCTAACCCTAAATGAAAGTTACAAAGAAATAAAAGTGTCCCAAAACCAAAATACAACCAAAATAGTTCATAAAAGAGTAAATATATAAAGAAATGGTCCTTCATGATGCCGGTCTTCAAGAAGCTTTTGAATCAGGTTCAATTGACAACCCTGATTTACTCAATAATAAGGGTGTTTTTTGCATCCTGTAAGACTGACAAATGAACCTGCTGAAATGCATCAATATTATAGTGCAAAGATGTAGAAAGTGGTAGACTTCTCAAGGTTAGGTTTCTCCAGCAAAACCCTCATAAACTAGATTCTGGAGACCTTAGCTCGGGTCCTGGTGATAGGTCCTGGAGAAGTTTGATGTCCTATCATCTCCTCAGGCTTCTAGAAGATTTGCCCTCAAATCTGATGGATCTTCGTGCAAGTCATCTGCTAAATAAGGTGAAAGATCCGAAACATTAAAAGTGGCTGATGCTCCATAATTCTCCTGCAACTCGATGCGATAATGCATTGTTGTTGATGCGCTTTAAGACTTGATATGGTACGTCTGATCTAGGAGATAGCTTCTGTGACTTTTTGTGTGGAAACATGTCCCTGCAAGATTAATCCAGACTAAATCACCTGGATTATAGATATGATTTCTCCTATGCCTGTTTCCCTGGATCCTCTGTTGTTCCTGGGTCTTCTGAAGGTGTTCAGTAGTCCGATTGTGTATGTTTTTTTGAATCTATTGTGCTCGGTCAAACTCCACTAAGAATTTCTTCCTTTGTTGCTGGTCCAGCTATAAAATCCAATGGAATAGAAGGGTTATAGCCATAAACAACTTCAAAGGGAGACTTACTGGTTGAACTATAAGTAGACCTATTGTAAGCGAACTCAAACAATAGGAAGACACAAGTCCCAGTCAGTAAGTTCTTGCCAACTGTTGCTCTGAGAAGATTCCCAAGCATGCGGTTAACAACCTCTGTTTGTCCGTTAGTTTGGGATGGCAAGAGGTACTGTACATCAGTTTAGTACCCAGTCTTTCCATAGTGTTTTCCAAAAGAAACTAAGGAACTTAGTATCTCTGTCTGACACTATGCTGTGTGAACTCCATGTAATTTGACAATTTCCTGAACAAAAAGGTTAGCAATAAAAAGAGCAATCGTCTGTTTTGTGCATGCACAAAACGTGACATTTGCCGAATCGATCAACAACTACCATAATAGAGTCTTTCCTCTTGTGTTCTGGGTAATCCCACGCAAAATCCATGCTGATATCAGTCCAAGGCTTAGATGGTATAGGTAAAGGCATATATTCAACCCTGTGGCACCTTTCCTCCCCTTGGCTCTCTTACAAACACCACACCTTCTAATACCCTATGGACATCCCTTATCATGCCTTTCCAAGTAGAAATTCTCCCTCAATATGGCTAGAGTTCTCTTCTCACCCAAAATTCCCTACAAACCACCTGCATGTGCTTCCCTCACCAACAATTCCCTCACAGATCCAGATGGAATACATAGTTTTCCTTATTTATAATGAAGCATCTATCACACAATAACCATCTACATCCCCGCCTCCAAGACACCTCTCCATGACAATTTTTGAATTCCTCATCACATACATATTGTTCCTTCAACAGTTCGAAACCTAGTAATTTTGACTGAGAGAAGTGATTAGTACATACGTGTGATTAAAGCGTTAGCAACAATATTCTGATTGCCCTTTTTGTACTAATCACATAAGCAAAACCCTCAGAAATTCCACCCACTTCGCCTGGCGCTTAGACAAATTATTTTGACCCCTGAAATGTTTCAAAGATTCATATCTGTATAAATAATAAACTCCTTTGGGAGGAGATAATGCTGCCACGTCATGAGAGCCCTAACTAAGGAATAAAATTCCTTATCATATATAGAATAGTTCAAAGTTGCTCCACTCAACTTTTCACTAAAATATGCTATAGGCCTCTTCTCCTGCATTAATACAGCCCAATTCCAATCCCTGAAGCATCACAATTCCAATTCAAAAATTTTGTCAAAATCAGGTAAGATCAGTAATGGGGCACAAGTGAGTTTTTCTTTAATCTCTTCAAAAACTCCTCTGGGCCTTTCACTCCAGATGAAAGGAAAACTATTCTTAGTAGTTCTGTGGAGGGCTGACAATGCTACTGAAATTTGGACAAAGCATCTATAAAAAGATGCAAGCCCATGAAAACTTTTTACCTCAATAATGAAGGGGGGTGTTGGGCATTCCTTAACTGCCCTCACTTCTCCTATCCATACTTAACTCCTGCACCTGACACAACAAAACCCAAAAATGTTACCTCAGTTTGACAAAGGAACACTTCTGAAATTTGCAAATAACTATTGTGCCTTCAATACTGAGAATTACTGCCGAAAATGCTCACCATGTTGTTCTAGGTCTTTGCGATAGATCAGAATATCATCAAAATAAACCACAACAAATTTTCCTAAGAACTCCTTCAATACATGGTTTTTTATCAAATCTCATAAAAGTACTAGGAGCATTACTCAACAAATGGCATAACCAACCATCGTAAAGTCCATGACGAGTTTTAAAAGTGGTCTTCCATTCATCCCCTTCCCTCATCCGAATTGGTGATATCCGCTTTTAAGATTAACTTTGGAGAAAATCTGTGAACCATACAGCTCATCCAACATATCATCAAGTCTAGGAATAGGATACCTGTATTTAATGGTGATTTTGTTGATGGCTCTGCTATCAATTCACATTCATCCAAGTTTCATCCTTCTTGGGAACAAGAAGGGCGGAACAACGCATGGGCTAAGACTCTCTCTAACAAACCCTCGTTCCACCAATTCATCTACCTGACGTTTCAATTCTTTAGCCTCCTCAAGATTCAATGCGATATGCGGGTCGGTTTGGTAACACTAAACCGAGCATAAGATCAATGGCATGCTCTATCCCTCTCAAGGGTGGTAATCCTGCTGGCAAATATCAGGAAAAATGTCAGTATACTCATTTAATACTTGAGAAACTATGCTGGAGGTAGAGGCTATGATTCCGTAGCCCTAAGACAACTCTCAACTGAAGCAAGTATGTTGGAGCCTCCTCTGTGATTAATCTCTCCATCTCACCCTGTCCCATCCCCAATACCTTTTTCCCCTCAGAAACGTTATTTTGAATCAAAACCTTCTTAGCCTCTGATGGTCGATTAATTTGTTGCTGGACATTATGGACCTGTGAAGGTGGCATAGGATTCAAAATAATTCGCTTGCCCTCCTTTTGAAACATAGTGTTATTTCTGAAGCCATCATGTAAGACCCTCTTGTCATATAACCAAGGTCTGCCAAGCAAAATATGAGATGCACACTATGGGCAAGATATCACACTCAATTTCATCACAATACTTGTCCCCTATACTGAGGGTACCCTAGCTCTTTGGTAACATAAAATCCCTTGATGTTAAGAATGTGTTTATAAGGTTTAGATGGGGGAATGTTGAAAGTTTAGTTCGATACCAACGAAACCTACTACATTAGTACAACTACCACCATTATTTTTAAAGGCACACAAATTTCCTTTGTATCCTACAAGAAGTTTTGGAACAAATTTTCCCTTTGTTCTTCCTCCTTACTAGCAATGTACTTAATGAGTGTCACAAACATTAGCATTTTGAAGCATTTCACTAACATTGTGAAATTAAATTTCATTCAACACGTGAACAATATTCCCCACCTTTTAAGATCACGGTGCAACAATTTTATTTCCACAGTTCACTCCACAGCACACACAGCCCCCCAACTAGAATTAGATGTGTCACTTCCACGGCAACAACAAGATGAATTGATTACAAGTAGTCTTCAATTTCCCACGGAAATAATGAAGACAAGAGTTTTAATAAGTAGCTTCCAAAAATAAATTTCCCGAATCCACTATGGGCAACTTTCAATTTGAAATTCAAATAACTTAAATTATTGTAAGCCTTCTCAATGGTAACAATGAATTCAATTCAAATAGACTAATTAACTCCCAAAAACCTTAATTCATATGATTTGAATTAAAAATAATTCCTTATATAAAAACTTATGTAATCTGCAAATTTAACTTCACAAATTCAGAATTACAAAGGAATTCAAAGACAACAAAAACCCACAATCCTCACGCCCAAGCCTATTTCACGGCAGGAATTTGGTAAGTTTTCAATTTCAAAAAAATTGCTAGTAAATTTTCACTTTGTACTCTGCTCTTCCACGGAATTGTGCCAAAAGTGATATAATAACCTTCCAAATTTCAACCCCAACAATCAGCAAATCAATCCCAATCAAAGCAATTTCGCAAATCTTAAACCCAACAAAAATAAACCCAAAAAGGGGGTTTTCATTTGATAACCCTAATTGATGACACTTAAACAAAAATGATCCCCCCAATTCCCCCCCCTTGCACCAGATTTCCCAAAAAAAAAAAGATGATGTGCCTAAACACACTAAAAGCACATCCAAAAGACTTAGAAAAAACTATCTCAGTCAGGCGAAATCGGATCAAAAAATGGCATTTTTCAAATGAACCCTATGATGAAGGATGAAATTCAAACAACCATTGATATAAAGAATATTTTCAATGAAAATGTTTAAAAACACTCTAATTTATTGTAATTCTACGCAAAAGAAGCTCAATTTGACAAAGAAAACCGAAAAATATGAATCCTTTTCCAATGGTGAAAACACGTTTCAGGAAATTTCCCTTTAAAAGGGGGTCGGATCAATATTTTATAATCTTCAAATAATCACAAGATTTTTTGAAAAAAAAACAAGGATAACTAACAAGAATTCTCAATTCACCTAGATATGACACCTAAGAAGAAAAGAAATCACAACAAAATGAATGGATATTTAAATCACAATTTCAGATGTTGCACTCGCCACATTTTTACCCCTGGGATTGAAAAATTTAAAAGTTTGATTTCAAGGTATTTAACTAATTCTCACGTGAAAGAGGTGTAAATCTCAAAAGAAAGCCCTAAACACTCTTAAGCAAGTATTTTTACTGCTACTCCTAGGGGTTTAAAAAATGCTCAAAATTTTAAATTTACCACTTTTAAGGTGGCTTTAAACCTAAATGAGTTACAAAGAAATTAAAAGTGTCCCAAACCAAAATACAACCAAAATAGTTCTAAAGAGTAAAAATTAAAGGGAAAAGGGCCTTATGGGTGCGGTCTTCAAGAAGCTTTTATCAGGTTCAGTTGAAACCCTGGTTTTACTTAGTAATAAGGTGTTTTTGTTCCTGTAAGAATGACAAAAGACCTGCTTTAAATGCATCAAAATTTTTTTGTGCAAAAAAAGTAGAAAGTGAGTTACTCCAAGGTTAGGTTTTTTCCAGCAAAACCCCCCATAACTAGATTTTGGAGACCTTACTCGGGTCCTGGTGAAAAGGTCTGGGGGATCTGATTCCTATCACTTATCTACCATTTCAGCATGGTATTAGTGGCCCCCCCCCCCCCCCCCCCCCCCCACAAGTTTTTATCCAACCCCCCCCCCCTCTGAGGAATCTCTTGGCTCTAAACTATTTCATTGCATACATTTTCAGAAAGAATGGATGAAGCGAATTAAGCTCTACCTCATATTCTTCAATTATTCACTCCTTTGTTCACCAATTATAGTATTCAGTTCTCCATCTATCCCTGGCACTATTGAGGAAGTATTCTCTATAAAAAGTCCTTAAAACTACAGCCTAGTTCTGCATTACCCTATAAGTTTGGAACCGAAGCCACATTTTGCTAAGTTTTAACATGAATGTAGCATAATTTACCTTCATATTTCTGGTGTCTAGAAGGAAGGAATTTTTCTCAATTTCGTACCCAATCCTCATCCTCGATTGGTTCATCCACTCTAAGGTTAATTCCTTTAGCCTACCTTCCTTATGATACTTATCAAAGCCAATAGGTTCCTGGCCACTCCTGAGCTAGAAACATTAGGGGCTTGGTGTTTGTGTAATAATCCTACCAGGTTTTTTTAGGGGTTATTAGGGGTCACGATATTAGTAGTAGAATTATCTCTTTAGCCATTTCGGCCTATTCCCTTGGGTATGGATTCTGAACTTCTTCCCCATTGAGGGTTATCACATTTAGCACCCTTCCAGCTCCTAATCCTCGTGACTTTTTCTTGAAGGTATTTGATAGAGCCATTTTTACTCAATACTTTATAGCTATTTAAATTGTGTTATTATTATTGAATTTATAGAAATCTAAGGAATGGTTACGTTTAATTCTATCAGCGTGATATTTCAGGTTATAATGGAGTCAAGGATGCCAATTCAAGTAAATTAGAGAAGTATCTACCAACTTGGTTCAAAGTATAAGGATTTACACCGCCGGAGGGAAGTACATGGGCGTGTAAGTGAAGTACACGCGCCATGTACTTCTTTTGAATCAACAGGAAGATACACGGTTAAAGTACATGGCGTGTTGCTACTAGGAACTAACCGGTTTGTGGCACGGACAAGGTGAAAACCATGCCCTCACTGGACAAGAAGGCAGAAATGTGGACTTGAACCAGAGAGTGACACGGCTTAGGAACGGCGTGGGAGAACCGTGCTTGGAGCCGTGGTGGATGCTAGGTGTGCCAAGGAGAAGAAGTGTGGAAACATAACCAGATGAAGGCACGACTTGAAAATCTAGCGTGGTGTAACCATGGTACACACTGGGACACGATGAAGCTGTAGATTATGCACAGATGAAGGCACGATTGAATCTGTCGTGTTGTGTAACCATGGTACAATGGGCGCAGATGAAGACTTGAAGAATTTGACAGAGGATGGCACGGATTGACCCACGGGTGTGGTGGGGGCGTGCAGCGCAAAAATGAATCTTCACTTTCTCGAAATCTACTTGGAAAAGAGACGATATTTTCGTATCTTGCTAGCAAAAGATCAAATGCTATCCCCCTACAATATAAATAGAACCAATCCTAAAAGGGTTAGGACAACTTTGAATCTTTTGGATCTTGAAGAACTTGGATCATTTGGGGCAGAGCAGGCAACCGGGTTCATCATGTCTTTACTTTTTATTTCGTTTTATGAGAACATGGAGTAGTTAAGTACTTTTCTAGCCATAAGGTAATGATGTTTAATTCTCCACGAATTATGAGGTCTAATTGACTTGTATTATTCTTATTCTTTGCTTTCGGGTACTTCATATATCTTCTGATCGTTTTGTATATTATCTTTGTGATTGGTATGAATAGAGCTTTCTACTCAATTAGCACGTTAATATATTGTCAACTAGCATGACCCACGTACTTGAAAGCTTGTTCAAGTCTAGTGACGCAATAACTTGTTTGGTTATAAAAGAGATGATCGAATTCATGTTATGGAGGTGTATGATCATGTTTAATTAGGTTATCTTATAATCTACTGGCTGAATTGGTTTTTTGGGGTCTCTCGATTAAATCCTAAGCGCTTGTCTAGGAGTTGTTTACTAATAAGAGAATAATTCAAAGCGCTTGTCTGAGGTTATCGAGGACAGTAAGGGAGATAGTTGTTAGTGACTGTTAATAAACCATCACCAGTTTATCTAGAACTAAGATTAAGAAAACATTTGCATCGATGATCGAATTCCTAGAATTAAACTCTCTCGATTGCCTTTGCCTAGGCTTTTATTTATATCGATTTTCTTCCTGTTTTACTTTATTTTGGATTCACAAAACAACCCCCCCCTATTATTTCATTTATTCTCCTTGAATAGAAATAAGTTTAACCCAATCCTTTAGGATTCGACCCTACTTCACACTATATGCAAATCATATCATTGTTAGAGTAGCGGGTTTTATTTTTGTTGGATTCGACACCCATCAAATTTTGGCGCGTTGCCGGGGATGTGTCAAATTTATTTCTATTCTTGAATGACTCGTTCTTCTCAGACAGTTATAATCGGAGATAGCGGAAGACCTTAGAGGCTGCGACAAGAAGCTAGATCATCCACGGACCGAACTTAGTATCGGATTGTCTGATTCATCCCTTGATTGAAAAAGAGGTTGAATGGCAATCTCGAGAGAAACTTAAGGGAGTTTGGCTGCACCTGATGGAATCAAAAACACTTTGTATTCACTATCCCGAACTAGCTGTGGAATTCGAATTGAAATCTGGGTTGATACATCTGCTACCTACATTTCTTGGTCTTGAGAATGAAGATCCTCACAAGCATTTGAAAAGATGTTTATATGTGAGTTTAGTATGAGCCGCTGGAATAACGACGAAACAAATCAAGCTACAGGCTTTTCCGTTTTCTTTAAGATACTAAAGCTAAAGATTGGTCGTTTTATTTGCCTCCAGGTTCTATCACCACTTGGGAATCTCATATCTTCAAATGCCCAATCTTCCCCGCATCCAGAGCCGCTGTATAAGAAGAGAATTTGTGGTATAAAAATAGAGGACACGAGACACTCATGAGTAATTGGGAGAAGGTTCAAGCAAATGTGTGCAAGCTGCCCACAACATGGGATATGCTGAACAATCCTCATCCAATATTTTTACGAAGGCCTACTTCCGATGGAGAGGAGGAAGGATGATGGATGTGCAAGTGGGGGCCGCCATAGTCAACAAAAACCCTGGTCAAGCTAGAATTGATCGCCATTATGGCTGCAATTCGCAACATTTGGGTATAGGCATGTACGTCTTCAAGGGAAGGTAAAATGAGGTAAAATGTGTCTAACCTTGAACATCAAATTTCTTAATCTTACCCCCTTGTGCAGCAGCTAGCTTTGGAATACCCAACATGTGAAGCTTGTGGAATTTGTGCTGCTCCTAGTCATCGACAGACATGTGCCCCACATTGCAAGATGACAATCATGAACACGCCAATGCTGTAGGAGGATTCCCAGGATAGCACACAAAAGGAAGTATGACCCCTACTCGAATACTTTACAATCCTGGATGGAGGGGAATCTTCCTAACTTCCGACTATGGCAATAACCCTCAACATGGTCAACAAATCCAGCAAAGCATCCCACACCACGTACCCCCCGCCTCCCCCCCCCCCTACCCCCCTTCCGGTATGCCTTGAGGATATTGTTAGTCACTAGCTGTGACTACCAAACAATTTCAGGAGGAAACAAAGCAAAAGCATTCAAAACTTGGAGAATTCAGGTTAAGCCAACTTGCTTCAGTCGTAAACAGGTTAGAACGCAAGGTAAATTACCCTTCATCAAACTATTACAAACCCGAGCAAAGCGTTATGCAAATTAACCTGAGAAGTGGAACAGAATTGCAGGGATCCAAATAGAAAGGACATCCGTCTAATCTTGAGGGAAGAGACCAAGAAAGAGATTTCGACTCCGAGCAGCAGGGCGACCAGATTAGCAAGTCTCTAGTTGAGCCATCGTAGGTCACATTGATACCACCTCCTTTCCCCTCCAGATTAGCAAAATCCAAGAATGTAGCGGAAGAAAAGGATTCTGGAACTTTTCGCAAAGTCGAGGTAAATATTCCTTTGCTTGATGCAATTTGCAAATACACGCTATGCTAGATTTCTCAAAGACTTGTGCACTAACAAAAGACGCTGAAAGGTAATGAAAAGATTCGTGTGAGTGAAAATGTTTCAAGCTATTTATTCAGAAGAAGCTTCCTCCCAAATGTATGGATCTCAGGTATGTTCACCATTCCTTGCATAATAGGTTACTCTTGGAATCGTTAAGCCATGTTGATCTAGGAGCTTCTATCAATGTCATGCTTTGTCTGTTTACAACGTTAAAAGGTTGGTCCTTAAAGGAACGGGATTATTGTTCAACGTGCTGATAGGTCCAATGTTTATCCTGAGGGAGTTTAGAGGATGTTTTTAGTTCAAGTCAATGGGTTGGTTTGTCCTGCTGCATTTTTTGGGGCTTGGACATGGACGATGTGATTCTCATTACTCTCATCATTATATTAGTAGGGCGAACATTTCCTTAAGGCTTCTAAAACAGAAAATTGATGTAAATGATGGCACCCTCACTATGGGAATTTGATGGTGAAGTGATTAAATTTACATTTTTGTTGCATGATACATCCTAGCGAAATCTCCCCACTGTTTTTTGTTGAGATGTTATTAAACCCATCACCCACAGGCACCCAAGCTGGAATCAAAATCTTTCCGAACATCTAGCTAGGAACGTCTATCAATGACGTTGAAAGAAAGGCGCTTCATGGGAGGCAACCCATGTAAAAAAAAAAAAATTTGTTTGTTTTGCTTTTGTTTTGTTTTGTTTTGATTTTTCTTGTAGTTTGAAATCTTGGATCAGCTGCCAGCAGGATACACATAATCAGATGACATTTCAGGCTTAAGGGGTGAACTCCAATACAAGGTATCAGTACCAGTATTCCTTTCCTCTTATTCTCTAATGTCATTGTGGTTGTTAATTCCTCTTTCTTGTACTGAATTAGAAACGTGAGGACATGTTCAAGTAAGTGTGGGGGAAGAGGATAATAATTATAGAGAATAGAGAATTTGATTCATTACTTTGAATGTTTGTCCTTAAGCTATTTTAAGCTATTTTTTTCAAATTTATCATAAAATCAGAGGATTTTACTAAATGTTATAATAGCATATACAAAATGTGAAATTGACTTGTCAAATGCTTTACTCACCCACTGCTGTGATTAGAATACATGGTTAATTAAGTAGTTGAAATCTTTTAGAAAACAAATTTACCTTGTATTTTAGCTTTAGATCATCGTGGAAGTTAAGACTAAGTCGAGTCCCTTAGTGAAAAATGACACAAGTTTTACTACTAGGTTATTTAGCTATGTATACTCTTTGAAGTTGTTTGTTAAAGCAATTCATAACACTTAAAAAAAAAAAAAAAAAGAGAATCAAGCATAGCCTTACTCCAATGATTCAACTAATTGAGTTAAGAGTTTCAACTTGAATGTTATAGAGTGAGGACAGAGTCCGTAGCGGGGTATCTCAAAAACCCGGTCACTTGAGTGATGAGCTGGGTTGTTGCGATCAATGAACTCACTATAAGCGATAAGGGCGAAAAAGGCAAAGTTCATGAAAAGAAGGGGCAAACCGTTCAAAATAGTTGCTTGAATAAATCAAAAGAACATTGAATGTAAACATTCATTGAAATAAAAACAAGATGTATATAAAAGGAGATATCTAGAAAAGAAGCTTTTTACCATATGCTTTTACTTTATGCTGCAAGGGAATTATATGCTTGATAATATCCAATGAAGTTTATTTGGGTGGTTTTTCCTTGTAGATTAAGTATTTACTTTTGAATTAAATTTTTTGCCTAAACATGAGGCTAAAGTTTGTTTGTTTAAGATTAGCTATTAAATTTTGTCCATGGTAATTTGATTCACAGGAAACTAGTTTGGTTGAAGTAGTAGACATTAAAACTACAAGTCATGAATTTACAAATGAATAGATGCTTGGAAGGATGAAAAGAAAGTTTGTATAATCGATGATAGATTTCTCAATTGAATTGATGCAATTGCTTGAGGACAAGCAAGAGTTTTTTTAAGTGTGTGGGGAATTTGATAGAGCCATTTTTACTCAATCTTTTATAGTATAAATTTGTGTTAAAATTATTATGATTTTATAGTAATCATAAGGAAATGGTACTTTAATTCTATCATCGTGATAAATCAGGTTTTAAATGGAGTCAAGGATGCTAATTCAAAGTATTAGCAGAAAGCCATCTACAATTGGTTCAAAGACAAGGATTACACCGCGGAGGGACGTACTATGGGCGTGTAATTGAAGTACCAACCGTGTGTGGGACTTTGAACTTGAGAGAGAAACGGCTTAGGAAACGGCCGTGGTGGATGCCGTGGGTGAAACAGGTGCTTGGTGCCGTGTGGAAGCGAGGTGTGCTAAGGAGTAAGGAAGTGTGGAATATCAACCAGATGAAGGCACGGTTGAATCTAGCTTGGGTGTAACGTGGTACAACACTGGACACGGTAATGAAAGACTGTTAGATTATGCACAGATGAAGGCACGGCTTGAAAATATTGCCGTATGGTAACGTGGTACACACGGGGCAGGTTTGAAGACTTGAAGAAGATGCACAGAGGATGGCTCGGCTTGACCCACGGCAGATGTGGTGGGCCGTTGCCGGCCAGGCGATCTTCCACTTCTCGAATAATTACTTGGAAAAGAAAGGATATTTTCGTATCTTGCTGCAAAGATCACATGCTATCCCTATCAATATAAATAGAACCTACCCTAGAAGAGGTTAAGACAACTTTTGAATCTTTGGATCTTGAACGAAACCTTGGATCATCTTGGAGGCAGAGCAGGCAACGGGTTCATCATGTCTTTACTGTTTATTTTGTTTTATTGATGAACATGGTAGGCTAAGCTACTTTTTAGCCAAAAGGGTCATAAGATGTTTAATCTCACGAATTTTGAGGTCTAATTACTTGTATTTAATTCTTATTTCTTTGCTTTCGGGTATTCATATATCTTCTGATCGTTTTGTCAATTATTATCTTTGTTGATTGGTATGAATCGGCTTCTTTACTCAATTAGCACAGTTAATATATTGTCAACTAGCATGTCAAATCCGTTGTATTGTTTGATTGTTTCTAGTTTAGTGACGCAATAACATGTTTGGTTTTTTAAAAGAGATGATCGAATTCATGTTTATGGAGGTGTATGATCATGTTTTAAATTGGTTTATTATAATCTATGGCATGATATTGGTGTGGTCTCTCTATTAAATCCTAAGCGCTTGTCTAGGGTTGTTAATCAATAAGAGTAATAATTCAAAGACGCTTGTCTGAGGTTATCGAGGGAAGTAAGGAGAGATAGGTGTTAGAGTTGTTAATAACCATAACCAGTTTTCTAGAAACTAAGAATAGAAACTTTGCTTCGATGATCAATTCCTAGAATTAAACTATCTCGATTCCTGTGGGCTAGGCTTTTATTAATATCCGATTTTCTTACCTTGTTTTACTTTATTTTGATTCAACAAACAAAACCCCCCATTTTTCTTTTCCCTTTTATTCTTGACTTGAATAGAAAGAAGTTTAACCAATCTCTGAGGATTCGACCTACTCACCACTATATCAAATCATATAATTGTCTAAGAGTAGGTTTTATTTTGGTTGGATTCGAAACCCATCAAATTTGGCGCCGTTGACGTGGATTGGTGTCAAATTTATTTCTATTCTTGTATGACTCGTTCTTCTCAGACAGGTTATAATCGGGATTGAGAAGCTCTAAAGGGCTGCGACAAGAAGTAGTATCCACAGGACCGAACTTAAGTATCGGACTTGTCTGATTCATCCCTTGATTCGGAAAAGAGGATGAATGGCAAATCTCGAGAGAACCTTAAGGGAGTTGTCTGCACCTTGATGTGAATAAACAACCACTTTGTATTCACTATCCCGAATAGCTGTAATTCGAATTGAAATTGGGTTGATACATATGCTACCTACATTCATGGTCTGAGATTGAAGACCTCACAAGCATTTGAAAGAGTTTCATATAGTGTGTTTCTAGTATGAGGCCGCAAGGAAATAACCGACGAACAAATCAAGCTACGTGCTTTTGTTTTCTTTAGTATAAAAGCTAAAGATTGTCGCTTTATTTGCCTCCAGTTCTATCACACTTGGACAGATATGGTGAGACTATTCTTGTGACAAATTCTTCCCGCATCAGAGCCGCTGTATAAGAAGAGAAATTTGTGTATTAAATAGAGGGACACCGAGACACTTCATGAGTATTGGGAGAGGTTCAAGCAACTGTTGTGCAAGCTGAACAACATGGGATATCTGAACAACTCCTCATCCAATATTTTTACGAAGGCCTACTTCCGATGGGAGAGGAGATGATGGATGTGCAAGAGGAGGCGGCCAAGTAAACAAAACCCTGGTCAAGTAGGGGAATTGTTCTCCATTATGGCTGCCAATTCGCAACAATTAGGGTATAGGCTTGATACGTTTCAAGGAAGTAAATGAGGTAAATGTGTCTACTTGACTCAAATTTCTAATCTTTCCTCCCTTGTGCAGCAGCTAGCTCTTGGAAATACCCTAACATGTGAAAAGATTGTGGGATTTGTGCTGCTCCTAGTCATACCGACCGACATGTGCCCCCACTTTGCAAGATGACAATCATGAACACGCCAATGCTGTTGGAGGAATCCCAGGATAGCCACAAGGAATATGACCCTACTCGAATACTTACAATCCTGGATGGAGGATCATCCTAACTTCGATATGCGCAATAACCCTCAATGTCCATCATTCCAGCCAAAGCCATCACACACGTACCCAAGCTCCTTCCACTTAGGTATGCCCTTGAGGATATTGTTATGTTCTAGCTGTGAATTACCAAACAATTTCAGGAGGAAACAAAGCAAAGCATTCAAAACTTGGAGAATCAGGTAAGCCAACTTGCTTCAGTCGTAAACAGGTTAGAAACTCAAGGTAAGTTACCTTCTCAAACTATTACAAACCCGAAGCAAAGCGTTAATGAAATTTAACCTTGAGAAGTGGAACAGAATTGCAGGGATCAATAAGAAAGGACATCCGTCTAATCTGAGGAAGAGACCAAGAAAGAGATTTCGACTCCGAGCAGCAGGGGGACCAGTTAGCAGTCTCTAGTTGAGCCATCGAAGGTCCGCATTGATACACCTCCTTTCCCTCCAGATTAGCAAATCCAAGAAATGAAAAAAGAACGGAAGAAAATGAGATTCTGGAACTTTTCGCAAGTCGAGGTTATATTCCTTTGCTTGATGCAATTAAGCAAATACCACGCTATGATAGTTTTCTCAAAGACTTGTGCACTAACAAAAAGAAACTGAAAGGTAATGAAAGATTAGTGTGAAGTGAAATGTTTAGCTATTATTAGAAGAGTTCCTCCCAAATGTAAGGATCCAGGTTATGTTCACCATTCCTTGCAAAAATAGGTAATCTTGGAATCGTTAAAGCCATGTGTGATCTAGGGCTTATATCAATGTCATGGCCTTTGTCTGTTTACCAACGTTTTAAATGTTGGCTTTATGAGGAAGGTTATTATTGTTCAACTTGCTGATAGGTCCAAGTTTATCCTGAGGGAGTTTAGAGGTTGTTTTTGTTCAAGTCAATGGGTTGGTTTTTCCTGCTGATTTTTTGTGCTGACATGGACGATAGTGATTCTCATACTCATTCATATATTATTAGGGCGAATTCCTTAAGGCTTCTAAAACGAAAATTGATGTAAATGATGGCACCTCTCACTATGGATTGTGGTGATGTGATTAATTTTACATTATGATGCCATGAAATCCTAGCGATATTTCCATGTTTTTTTTGCGGATTGTATTACCCATCACCCGAGGCACCAAGCTGGAATCAAAATCTTATCGAACATCTAGCTAGGAACGTCTAGCCAAAGACGTTAAAGAAAGGCGCTTCATGGGTTCAACCCTTGTTAAAAAAAAAAAAATTAGTTTGTTTTGCTTTTGTTTTGTTTTTGTTTTGAGTTTCATGTAGTTTTGAAATCTTTGGATCAGCTGCAGCAAGGAGAACACATAATCAGATAGACTAGTTCAGAGCTTAAGGAGAACTCCAATACCAAGGAAGTACCAGTATTCCTTTCTCTTATTCTCAAATGTTCCTTGTGTTGTTAATAACTCTTTCATTGTACTGATTTAGAAACTGTGAGGACACTGTGCAAGCTAACGTGTGGGGGAGAGGATAATAATTATAGAGAATTAGAGAATTGATTCATACTTTGAATGTTTGTCCTTAAGCACATTTTTAAGCCAAATTTTTTTCAAATTTATCATAAAATCTAGAGATTGTACTAAATGTTATAATAAGCATTACAAAATGTGAAATTGATTGTTCAAAATGCTTTAAATCACCCCAGTGCTGGATTAGAATAACATGGTTAAAATTAAGTAGTGAAATCTTTAAGAAACAAATTTACCTTGTATTTAGCTTTGAATTGGAAGTCTAAGACTAAGTGAGTTCCTACAGTGAAAATAACAAGTTTTACTTCTAGGTTATATTAGCTACTGTTACTCTTTGAAGTTGTTTGTAAATCAATAATATCACTTAAAAAAAAAAAAAAAAGAGAATCAAGCTTAGCCATTACTCCAATGAATTCAACTAATTGAGTTAAGAGTATTAAACTTGGAAGTTTAGTGTGAGGAAGAGTCCGTTAGGGGTATCCAAAACCCGTCATTGATGTGATGAGCTCGGGATGATGTTGAGACTCATGAAACTCACTATATCGATAAGGGCGAAAAAGGCAAAAGTTCATGAAATGATGGGGCAAACCCCGTCAAAATAGTTGCTTGTATAAATCAAAAGAACATGAATGTTTAAACATGCATTTGAATAAAACAAAGATGTTTATAAGAGGAGGAATATCTAGCAAAGAGCTTATACCATATGCTTTTATTTTATGCTGCAAGGATTATATGCTTGATAATATCCAATGAAGTTTAATGGGTGTTTTTACCTTAGTAGATTAAGGTATTTACTTATTGGAATAAAATTTCTTTTGCTAAAACATGCTGATTTAAAAGTTTGTGTTTTGTTTAGATTAGCTATTAATTTTGCCATGGTAATTTGATACTAGGAAACTAGTTTGGGTGAAGTAGTAGACATTAAAACTACAAGTCATGGAATTACAAATGAATAGATGCTTGAAGATGAAAAGAAAAGTTTGTATATCTATGATATATTTCTTCAATGAATGATGCAATTGCTTGAGGGGGAACAAGCAAGAGTTTAAGTTGGGGGGGGAATATTGATGAGCCATTTTAGACTCAATCTTTATAGTATAAATTGTGTTAAATTATTTTTGATTTTATAGGAAATCATAGAAATGGTACTTTTAATTCTTCATCGTGATAAATCAGGTTAAATGGATGTCAAGGTCTTAATTCAAAGTAAATTAGAGAAAGCCATCTACAACTTGGTTCAAATAGACAAGATTTACACCGCCGCGAGGGGATGTACATGGGCGTGTAATTGAAGTACAAACGTGGTGGACTTTGAACAGAGAGAGTGTCACGGCTTGGGGGAACGGCCGTGGTGGAAGCCGTGGAGAAACCGTGCTTGGAGCCGTGGTGGGAAGAATAGGTGTGCTAAGGAGAAGAAAGTGTGGCATATCACGATGAAGGCACGGCTTGAATCTAGAGTGAGGTGTGTTAACCGTGGGTACACACTGGACAGATATGAAGACTTGTAGATTATGCACAGATGAAGGCACGGCTTGAAATTTGCCGTTTGTGTAAACCGTGGTAGTACACACTCGGCACGGTGAAGACTTGAAGTATATGAACAGAGGATGGCACGGCTTGCCCACGGCCTGTGGTGGGCCGTGCCAGGCAGACGTATCTTTTCTTCTCGAAAATCTACTTGGAAAAGGAAAGATATTTAGTATCTTGCTCGCAAAAGATCACATGCTATCCCCCTAACAATATAATATAGAACCAACCTGGAGGACGTTAAGGACAACTTTTGAATCTTTGGATCTTTAGACCTTGGATCATCTTGGAGGCAGGAGCAGGCAACCGGGTTCATCTTGTCTTTACTTTTTATTTTCGTTTTATGTGAACATGGTAGCTATCTACTTTTTTAGCCAAAGGGTATAGTTGTTTAATTCTCCACGAATTGTGAGGTCTAATTGTCTTGTATTTATTCTATCTTTGCTTTCGGGTTTTCATATATTTTTGATCGTTTTGTCATATTATCTTTGTTGATTGGTAATGAAATAAAGCTCTTTTACTCAATTTGGCAAGTTAAATATTGTCAACTAGTATGTCAAACCGTCATTGTTTGGATTGTTCTAGTCTTAGTAACGCAATAACTTGGTTGTGGTTATAAAAAGAGATGATCGATTCATGTTATGGAGGGTGTTATGATCATGTTTAAAAAGGATCGTTTAATCTACTGGCATGAATTGGTGGTCTATAGAGTTTAATGCTATTGATAGATTAAATCCTAATCCCGGATCTGGACCTCTATTACTGAGCCCGCTTGTTTAGGGTTGTTTAACATAAGAGAAATAATTCAAAGCGCTTGAGCTGAGGTTATAGAGAAGTAAGGAGAGATAGGTTTGTTAGAGCTTGTTAATAACCATAACCAGTTTATCCAGAACTAAGATAGAAAACATTGCATCGATGATCAATTCCTAAGAATTAAAAACTATCTTGATTCTTAGGGCTAGGCTTTTTTTAATATCCTTTTTCTTACCTTGTTTTACTTTATTTTGATCACAAACAAAACCCCCCATTTTTCTTTTCCCTTTCTAGTCTCTTGAATAGAAAGAAGTTTAAACCAATCTCTGTGGATTCGACCTACTCACCACTATATGCAAAAACATATATTTGTCTAAGAGTAGGTTTTAGTTTTGTAGGTTCGACACCCATCAGTTCTTTTTAAGAAGAAGAGACAACTTGATCTAATTAAGTTATTAGTAGACTTTGTATACTGTTATAGTGTGTAAGTACATACACATATCCACTACGTAAGGTTCTACTCATACACTATAATTAGTAGTTAGAAGAAATGCAAGTGATATACATGAATTATAAATATTTAAGTAAAACATCCCATATTTTCCTATTCTCACATGTCTCAATATTTACAAATTTAGTACTCAATTCCTCTAAAGGACCATATCTTATGCCTCCATTATTTAAAGTTGATGTTTATTGATCATCACTTAGTTCTAAGGATCTTTACCTAAGCTTTCAGGTGATCAATGAACTATTGCTCTATGGATTAAAACTTAAGTCAGAAGGATCATCACCTATTACTCTATGGATTCAAACTTAAGTTCTAAAGATATAAACCTAGCTTTGTAACACATTAAGCTATAATGCCCTTAAACCCGGGTGGGTAATGTATTGCTCGTACGTGTCTTATCTAAAAGAAACATTAAGGCTTTAATTAAACTCTAATACTTTTCTCATGAAATACTTGTATAAAGAATCCCATAACTTCAAAAATAAAATCTCATAAATCCATATTCACATCTAACGCTGCGGAAATCCTATAAAACCCTCTAAATTAACATCTACAATAATAATGTTATTCATACCAATTTTAACATCATTCTCCCAAATTCTATGACCTTAATAGTAACGGTAATCATCTTCTTCCTCCTCTCTAAGGTTCACCCAAACCCAAGTTAAACTTCTAGGTTCTCATCTCCCTCAACAACTGCATCTAAAAAAAAAAAATTCCTCAAAAGGGGGAAACTAACACCCAGTTGTATAAAAACAAACACACACACATGCCCCAAAAATGAACAAGTATCACACAAAATCATGTAGTACTTTAAAAAATAGGCCAAACTTTTAAACCCAAAAGACCCAAATAACAATAGGGTACTCATGACCCCCCTTTAAAACATTAAAAAACCCAAATTGGGGGGGGAAAAAAAAAATTTGGGGATGGGAACTGCCCCTATGGCCCCACACCATGATCCCTAAAACCTCAAAAATTAGTGATGGGGAAATGCCACTATGAGCCCATCCAATGTACAATTAATCCTTTAAAATTGGTGTGGGAAAATACCATTATAGGCCCCCCAAAACCCTGTTCACTTTAAACCTTAAGGGAGTGGGGGTTTTGGGGAAAGGGCCCCTACGGACCCCCTACCTGTCCCCTCAATTCTCTTAAACCAACATTTAGCTTTGATCATTTCCCAGCACGGGCTCCCCTAGGGGGGCAATGTTTCCCCCCCAAAAAAAAGGGTCATTGGGGTGTCCTTGGGATCTGCCACTACAAGCCCTACATGAGCCAAAAACATACCCTCATACAAATTTAAAAACTTAACCCCAAAACCCTTTAAAATTAATCAATTTTTAAAAATATATCTACTTAAAAGCATAGAAAAACCACAAGTCATAATACCTTTAATCTAGCCTTTTAAACACTTTCGGTCTTTGGGCTTAAGCTAAATTAAAAACCGTTTTTATTCCATCCCAAAAAGCTCTTTTTAGTACTTAAACTAAGATTAATATCAATTCTTAACTTTTTTAAATTTATTAATTTTAAATTTTCCCAAAGCTTTCTAATATCTAGGTTAGGTGGAAAATAACTTAAATTTTAAGTTAGATAAATATATAATTAAATTATCTTTTACTCAACATGGGCATGTTAAAGGTTGTGTTACTTAACACAGGCTAGTTTAAAGACCATGTTAAAGGTTGTGTATCTTTCGGTGGGTTTAGCTATAAAACGGTTGGAAAACGACATATTGGGAGGTTGTGTTGGGGATCGTGTTTTTTCTTGATTCAAAAACCCAAATTTAAACACGACCGTGTTGGGACGCCATGTATCTCTCGGTGTAAAGGTTTAAAATTCAAATGGTTTAAAACAC
>JBBMOL010002178.1:0-27676 GCA_037954665.1 Laguncularia racemosa | reverse complement strand
CTGAGGTCTTTTGATGTAGGCGCGATTTGAGGACAAATCCTTTTCAAGAGGAGGGGAATGATGAGAGCCATGATGGGAGCCAAGCTAGAAGGTGGAATGTGTATCTCTTGAAGTGCCACTGGGACCGATCATAAGAACTCGAGCGAAATGATTCAAGGAAGCACTTAACGGGTTGATAAAGAATGTCCAAGAAGCCGGAAAGGATTGGAGCAACCATGAGAATGAACTTGCATTTGTATAAGTCATTCAAGGAGATCAAAGCTGCCGGTCTTGGACAATGCTGGCTTCAACGCTGCCGGCTTTGAAACCGGTTTCAATTAGAGCACGACAAAGGGACTACGTCGGCCTACTACGCCGCCGGCGTACATTGCCTGTTTGTTATTTTTCCGCAACTTTTTATGTTATGTCGTTTTGGGCTTTTGTTTTACGAGCTGTAAACCCTATTAATGCTGCTAGGTTGGAAAAACATAGATAGAACATTCATACAACATTGAATAACACAATTTTGAGGGAATTCACTCATTGGTTCTCCAAAGAACTTTTCTTGAACTTATCGGATTTCTTCTGTGGCATTCAACCAGACTTATCAATCGGTCTTTCATATCCGATTATGGCGTCAACAGAATATACCACGGTTCTTGCCTCATCTATAGGCAACGGGTCGCGTTTCCACTTTGGTTGTTTTTGGCATCTTGGGTGTAATTCCAAACGTATTGGTATAAGGTTTCATCACTCGTGAGTGTGGTTCGTATCAAGGTCATCTGGAATACTCCAATAAATTCCTTCACTACCCTTACTCTCTCAATTTTCATCACATCTTCAGCCTCAACTGCTACGGAAGCTATCATATTTTTATCCCACAGTTTATTATATTGGCAATCCTGTTGGCCTATGTGCTTTACATTTAAGACTAAATTGTTCTCCTTATGCTGCATGGGAAATATTGCTCATACAATAGTTCCTTGAACTTTGCCTTTATGATTACTCCTAGGTTAAGTTTAGAAACACTTGACCATCATTCGGAAATCGAGCCTCTGAATAAATAATAAATAAAATAAACATATTTACCTTCTTATCGTTAGGGAATTCCTAATGCCTCAACGTCTTTTCCAACTTATCGACCCATTTCTCAACATCCCAATAGATCATTTACCTTAAGTTTAAACGCTCTGATATTCTAAAAAAATGTTCTAGGCCCACTTCCCTAACTAGCCCCTCTCTTTCTTTAATTTCCCCCATCAATTGTGCCTATCATACTTAGCACTTACATCTATTGTATTTGTTGTTGCTATTGTGCTACCACTTCTGCTAAAGTATTATGACTTCTAGCATCTATGAAGTGTTGATTTCATTCCCTCTTTATCCATGTTGCAGAGGTCTAGGTAGGCTCCTATTATCAAAAGCATCACCTCTAACTCCTGAGGATAACCCTCATCTCGAGATTCTCCTAAACATTCTATTAAATACATTAAAGCTTTGAGGAAAGATATAAGAATATATACATTTCCTCAGAGTATGGGATACCGAAACATGTCATTTTACATATTACTAAATGGGGTTCACTAATCAATAATATCAGTCCCATTTTCTAACTACTCTTAATATATATCTTCATCTTATAAATCCAATATCCAATTCATCCAAAGGTCATGACTTACTTTCTATTAGTTGAAACTTATATTATTGATCTTCACTTATTCTAATGATACAAAGCAAATATCTAGAGATCCATCAACCTAACCTGTAACCTAAGCTATAACGCCCCAAAACTCGGTACGCTACAGCCCCCCACATGCCCTCATTTCCTAAAGATCGAAAAGGGCTCAAATCATATATTCTAAAATATTCTGTTCATGTACTCCTAATAATAATTAAAAAATCATTTCTGCTAACAGAGATTAATGAAATTTCCCCCCTTTAATGAAAGTTACAACAATCTTCTCAATTAAACAGCGGAAGGAAAAACATTCACTATAATGAAATTATTAAACAACTAAAAAAAAATCGAACATATCTTTCTTTAATTATTAAGTTTCAAATAGAGTATTCAAATTTCTCTTGTTTGATCTTGAGTTGTTTCCCCTGGTTTTAAACTACCCTACAACTCTCCTATAGCACTAACAAAAAAAAAAAAAAAAAAATCCCATGAGGGGGTGAGCTAATGCCAATTAATGCATACCTACACACATAACCGCATGCCATGCCAAAAACGTAACACGTATAAAAATGCATCATAATATTCTTTCACTTTTTTATTTATTTTTCAAAATCTTATAATATAAAAATATGATATTTGGTCTCCCACTGTTTAAGTTTGGCCCCCCCGCAATCAACCTTTTAAAACCCTTTACATAATAATACAATCCATAAGTCCTATACTACAACCTTTACATAAATGTTACAATTTTTACATCACAAAATTTCACAACAAAATTTTCCCAAAGACCGGAATTTCGATACATGACCCCAAAAAGGACAACGTCACATACCGATCATCAGGGTCCACCCAAGAACCCGACCCAACTCAGTTTCTTGACCCAACAATTCCAATCACATACTATTTAATCCGATTCTTTTAAAATATTTTTAAAACCCAACAAAAAAATTAATTTATTAAGCACAAGTAACAAACTGGTTACAGAAACCTGATTAAATAGGGTTTGTTTTTACCTTTATAGCTTCAAAATTCTTCTAAACCTATCGATTCAAATTATTGCTTTTAGAATTTTTTTTCTTTAAAAAATATAAAAAGGGGACTAGTTGTATTAACTAAACACGGTTAGTTGGGAGCATGATTTTGAGTGGGGGTAGTACCGTTGTCCCAAAGGCCATATTTTTTTTTATTTTTCACGGGTTTAAACAGGTATTTTGAGGGGTCATTTTTTTTTTTTTTAAATGTCTCAACATGGTCATGTACCCCTCTTTTAACTATGTCATTTTTTTTTTTTTATTATACCCGGGTCTAACATGGTCATGTTCTCTCTATTCCAAAATGTTTTTTTTTTTTTTTCAACGGGTATATATCTTTCTGTTACCTTTCTTTTCAACACAAATGTTTTGGGGAAGCCGTATATTTCTGGGTTTACTTAATTTTTCAACCGATGTTTTGGGGAGGTGGTGACCTCACTTACCCCTTTAAAATCGTCCCTTGGGGTTAATTTTCATTAAATTTAAACATTTTGACCCATCTAACTTTAAATTTAAATGTAATATTTATAGTAATCACTTACTTAATTAAATTGTTATGTGATGATTAAATGCTTTTTTCCGTCCCTTGCATTCAGGTTTAAATCTGATTGTAAATGACCTAAATTTTTTTTTAACCCCCTTTTGAATACACAAATTCAAAGATCAATTGTTATTGATCGATTCCACCTTAAAACTTTTTGAAAATCATAGCATTTGTTTGTGCTTTTTCTCTTTTTAGTTTTCTATAGATTATATCAAAGGTTTACAATTTTTAAAATGGGGGAAAAAGTTTTAACCCTAGGTAAAAGGAATTTAATCCTGGCGCGAAATAACCATATTGCCCTAGCTAATTCTTATTTTCGTATTATCCTTGATAGATTTTTTATTATTATTATTATTAATTACAAAAACCATATATATAAATTATTACTTGGGTATTTAAATTATATGAATTGGAGATTTCATATCTAATTCTTTTTTTTTATTTTTTTTTTTTTTGCCAAATAATTTTTTTTTATTTCAAAACTCACCTTGTATATTTTTCTAGTTTTTTCTCATAATGATTGAAGATAATGAGTAAATTGGCTTGGAAGCAAGATATTCATGCATTTTCAAGATGAACTTATATGATTTGGGAAAAAATTGTATAAATGAAAAAAGAAATATTTATTGTTTTATTTTGTAAAAAGAAAAAGTCAATGTAAATAATTAGTTTATGATAGGAATGAAATCGGGTTAGGTTTGAAACGGTTTTTTAAAACTAAACCCCCCCTACTCTATATCCTAAAAGGATACACATGCCCCCCCTTTTAAACCTTAGGGGGTTTTTTATAATACCAAAAACCCCCCCTTTAAAAAAGTTTTATGAATCATGATCGTCCAACCAAACACCATAACTTGTGGGAAAAAATTTTCAAAACTCATATTTGAAACTAAAAATATTTTTTGTAATAATATTGCCAAATAATTTTTTTTTGTCAAAACTCATATTTGGATCTTCTTTTTTTGCGATATCTTATCATAATTGTGTTGAAATGATTAGAGTAGATTTGAAGTAAATTTTCATGTATTTTCAAGATGAAACTTATAAATTTAGAAAAAAAAATGGTATAATAGGGAAAAAAAAAATTTTGTTTTCTTTATTTTTTAAAACCAAAAAAAAAAATTAAAAATGAATAAATTACTTTTTTAGAATTATTGGGTTTTAATTTTAAAAAAAAAAAGGGTGTCTTTATCTTTATACTCTTCGTAGATTAGAAAAGGCTAATAATAATAAAATGGTCAATGACTTTTTGAATAAGAAACTTTCAGACCTACATTTGAAGTAAAAGCAAAAATTTTTGATAAAAATTTTTTTCCTCAAAGGATTTATGTTATTTATTTGAAACAAGCAAATCTCCATTTTTTTAGTCTTAGACTAGAGCTATGCCCAAAAAACATAAAATGGTTAAATTTTGCCTTCCTGTGGGGACTGGAAAAGAGTGGGTCTTAACTAATTTATCCTTCTAAATCCCCTCTTTTGATAAATAAATAAGATTATTTTTGTCATATGATTTTTCCCATTTTTCTCTTTCTTTCTTTTCTTGGGTAGGGTGAATTGATCATTTCATTTTTAAGCAGCATTAAACGGTCCAAAAGCCCTTTTCCCTTCCCTTAAATGATATACAAAATTTGAATTTTTTTTTTTTGTGACCAATAATGTTAAAAAATTAATCTTCATTTTGTAAAAATGATTTGTTGTAAAAATGGAAAAAAGGGAAAAAGGTTAAATTTTTGCAAATACATTTTTTTTTTTCCTAAAATTTTCCATACACACTATGCATGAGAAGGTTGCAAAGGGACTCATGGAACAAATCGGGAAAAGATTTTTTTTATTATTTTTTCTTTTTCTTTTTAAATTTAAAGATCCCTAAATGAGGAAAGTTGTTGGTCTTGGAAGATGAGATGGATGGATGGATGGTGGTTTAACTTTCTGTAATAATTTTGGGTTGAGTTAGTGAGCTATAATGCACCGAAATTCCTGTCTTTAAACAAAATTTTTTTCACATTTTTACAGCTCATCTTTTTAGAAAAAAGAATAATATCAAGGAACTTAAAAAAAGGAATTTTCCTGCAAAATTATTAATGAACATCGTATTGAAAATATAACATAATTTTTAAAATTTTTTAATTGATTAAAGATACCATTAACGAACTTTTGATGTTTGTCCCCAAAAATTTGTAATAGGGGAGAATACCAAATTTCCCGGGCCCGCGGGGGCAGAAGAAGAGAGGGAAAAGGACAAAGTACATTCCGCAGGCTCGTGTTGACGATAAAAAGCAAAGTTTTATGGGTAAAAAATCAAAAAATGTGAGAGGCTCACAGCACGCCCAAGCGATTCGGAAAAGAATGTCGCCATTTCTTTGAGCAGCTTCTGATCCACCCCGATTTTTATTTATAATTTTTAACAATCAGTTCTTTTGCATTGTTCCTAGTCAAATTGGATTTTTACACCTTGTTTTTAAAAACGAAACTACGTAACATGTTATTTCTAAAAATATCTTCAAATTTCCTAATAAGTATGTATCACTAAAAAGAAAAAGTAAAAAAATTTGATAGAAAGAGGGTTTAGTAGATTCTTTATGCTAAAGTAAAAAAAATTTACCATATTTGGGTTACTCTTCAACTGTTTATGAGATGAGAATGTATTTTAAATTTCAAAAAAAATTGGGTTATTTATTTTGTTATTCAAAAATCCAATTAAAACTGAACAATAAAAAAAAAATTTTATATAGAAATTTTCAATCAACCTTAATACATGAAATAAAATATCCTCCAGGATCAAAAAAATTTTCTCTTTTAATTTTTCATGAATTTTACCATTAGGGGGTTTTTTACTTTTTAAAATTTTAGTATTTTGCAGATATTCATTATAATAAATTCATTTCATAAACTTAATTTGAAAAATACCTTCAACAAAATTCTGATAAATAAACAATGAAAAAAGAAGAAAATTGGAAGCCCTGGGCTTGGGAGTGAAATAAGCTAGAGAGAAATTTTTATAATTTTGTCATTTAAGTGAACATATGATATTCCCCTTAGATAAATTTCTTTTTTCATACAAAAAATTTGGAAAGCACCTTCAACAAAAAATTTTAAAAAAAATGAAAAAAAGAAAAATTTGGGAAATAGGGCTTCGTTATGAAAAAGCATATTAAAAAAAATTTTATTATAGTCACATAAAAAATGTTTTTATATAATTATCGATATATTCATAATTATATAAAATTTTTAAAAGTGTAAAAAAAATTATCAATTACTTTATAGAATTTTCCAATTTTTTTTAAAAATTTTTAAATAGATTTTTTATTTTAATTTGAAATGATAATTGTGCCATACTATATTATTATTTTTCATTAAAAATATCCTAAAATTTTTTTCTTACCGACTAAAATTTCTTTCCTCCCTCTTTCCTATTGGCCAATAATGCAAAAAAGGCAACGAAAGCATACCGTAGAAACAACAAAAATAAAAAAATAAAAAAACCCATGCTACAATCAAAGATGTCTTTTCATAAATTGACTTTAGTCAACTGTAATTGCATTTCCTGGATCGGGGCCTTTGGATGACTAGTATGATCTCGAAAGGATTATTACACTTATTTAAAAGTGATTATATAATATATTATTTATAATAAATTTTTTATATATAACAAAATTTGGAAAGCATCTTCAACAAAAAAAAAATTAGATAAATAAATAAAGAAAAGAAAAGAAAATTGGAAGCCATATGACTTCATCTAGTAAAATAAGTATATTATAAAAAAATTTATAATATAATCATTTTAAAGTATTATATAATATATTATTTTAAATTATATATAAAGCTTATTAATAATATAAATAAAATTATCAATAATCTTATTGATATTATTTATAGTTTTCATAAAAATTATTAATAAATTTTATAATTATAATTTAAAATAATATATTATGACTATACTATATTATTATTTTAAAAGAATATATCCTAGAATTTTCCGCAAACTGACTAAAATGGTTGTCCTCGGTCCTTTCCCAGTGGCCAATATGCAATAAAGCCAACGCAAGCTTACTGTAGAGAAAAAGAAAATGACCCATACTACAATCAAAGATGTCTTTTTATAAATTGACTTTAGTCAATGTTTCCCAAATTACATTAATATTGTTACTTATATTCCTTTCTTAGCTGAGCCGATGATGAAAAAAAGCAACAATCTTCGACAGCACATAACATTTAGATACAAAACACAGTAATTTGAAAATGAGATTTAGATATAATTTTTTGTTTATAAAACTTTAAAATTTTAATTTTTTTTCATAATATTTTTATGTTCTTATCCCATTTTAATCAAGTTAATTTATGATAGTTTAGATTAAATTAAATTAAGATAGAAAATGGTGAATTGAATATTGACAAACTAGATAAAACTACATAAAGGTGCTCACATGAAGAAGGAGGATTCTAATTTGTTTTTGGAGACTATCTTTTTAAATTTTTCTGAGTAATCAAGATATATTTAAATATAATAAGATTAAATTTGAATAAGACTTAATAAGCATAGGTTAAGATAAATTAAGATAAGTAAATATTGGCAAAAATTAGAAAAATGATATGTTTAGTGTATTTTCTTAAACCCGATCATCATACATTAATTTTTAAATTAGTTTTATGTTATTTTTTTTTGTTAGACAAGATAAAATATGATAGAATTGAGATAAGATCAGATATAATAACTTTGGTCTTGATAAGATAAAGATAAAAGTTAAATTTTTAAAACTTAAAGGGTAAGTTGTTTCTTATGGTGGCATCATAGGGAATGAGATATCAAGATTTTTTTATATTTTATATGATATTGGATAATTAAAAATATAATATTAAATTAATTTTTTTTTATTAAAATAAATTAAGATTTAATGGTGATTTTTAAGTGAATATATCCTAGAATTTTCCGCACATGCTTGTTCTCGTCCTTTCCCACTGGCCAATAATGCAATACAGCCCACGAAAGCATACTGCAGAAAAAAAAAAAAAAGACCCGTACAACAATCAAAGATGTCTTTTTATAATTGACTTTAGTCAATGAATCCCAAATTACATTATTCTTGTCACCTATATATTTTCTTAGCTGATGAAAAAAGCAACAATCTTCGACAGCACATAACATTCAGAAACAAAACACAGGTATTCATGGCAAACAACTTTGAGTCCCTAAGGAAGGAAGATATAGAAAGGGTTTATCGTCTTTCGATTGAAGCTCACAAGGGAAAAAAGCCTTTTGCTGTAGAGAGTAAGTCATCGGAGATTGTGATTGCATTTCCTGGATCTTGGTCTTTGGATGATTGGTATGCTCGGGACAAGCCATTTGGGGAAACTGAGGTTGACCGGCAGCTGTTTCCTAGTCTTAGAAGCATAGGAAACGACGAAGTCGCTCGGGTCAACTATGCCTTCTGCGCAGGTTCCTGACCTTGAAGAATAGCCAGGATAGAGAATCTCTTTCCACTAAGGTACTTTGCTTGATTTTACTCATTTTTGCTATTTAGTTCAAAAGGAAAGCCAGATCTTAAGTTTGCTCTTTTATTTTCTTTTTTCGAAGTTGCTTTAGTGATATATAACCTAAATAGTCATTTTTTTTAAATGGATTCAACATATATCATATTGAAATTTAAGGTCATGTCAAAGTTACTAATTAAAATTTATGCTTTCTTTCTAATATTTTATACAGGATTTAACAAGTTACTAAGGCATTATATCTAATTAAATTTTTATTTATTAAATTTTATACTTGAAATTAAAGTGGCTTAACATCATATTTAAGTAAGTTTTTTATTTATCAAATTTATTACTTTAATCATTTTTAAAAAATTATGTATCAATAAATATTCATTGGTCAAGCAAATATAAACCAAAGGAAGTAAAATTCAGATTACCCTTTAATCTTTGATTAGAAGTTGTAAATCGTATTGAAACAAGACGATATTCTTGATTACTCAATGGAGGTATGTTTTGGATATTATCAAGGTGAAAAGTTTTCTATGGGAAAAATTACAAGCTAAAAATTAATGTTTGAGGATAAGTTTAAATAAAGGATTAAATTTTTTAGTGATTAAAATAAAAAATTAATATTTATTAGTTATTAAAATAAAAAATTAATTTTTAAATGATTAAAAAAAAGAATCAACGTTATATAAATGATTCAACTAAAGAATTTGTCACTGTTATAAATATGCTAATTGGTTTAAATAGAAAATTCGTTATTATTTATAACAACGGCATAATAGGATTCTCTATTTGAACTACTTAACATAATATTGATTATCTATTTTAACTATTTGAATGTTCGATTTTCTATTTAAATTTAATCCTAAACGTTGATCCTTTACTTATAATTTTTCCATTTTTTATATCACTAACTTATTACTGGGGGTGAGCACAATTCAGTTTAGTATGATTCGTCTTTTGAGTTGAATTTAATTATATGATTCGATTCTTAATTTTTCAAACCTAAAAAAAATTTAGTCCAATTGAATGCATAGTCCTAACTATTTTTAGTATATTATTAAATTTTTTTTCCATACGTAAGTTAATAAATGAATAGAATTTTGAGCTGGACATTAAAAAGATATAAGTAATTTTATTTCTTTAATGTCACTTATCTTCTTCGATACCTATTTAATATATTTAGAAAAACTTTTTCTCTTTAGGTGACTATGCTTTTTATATTAGTTAATGAATAAAAATACAAAATAAAGAAATAATAATAAATTATTTGATAACCAAATAAGAGAAGGAACTAAATAAGTAGCATGGAATCTATCTTTTTCTTTTTTTTACTTCTTATGGTTCGGTTTGGTTAATAATTTTTCAAATCAAAGTAACAGTTTGAGCCTAATATATAATTCAATCCGATCTAGCTCACAATTCAATTAGTTTTCTTCCTATCCCTACTTATTACAATCATAGCAATTATGTTTCTCCATTTGTTGTCGTTTGCCGTGGAAATCCGGGTTTCCTATGGAGGGTAGGGAAATTGAGCATAATAGTACTGGTTGGATAATTTTTCCAAACAAGGAAGAAGCTATTTTTATGGATTTGGCCAAAAATTCCTTTCTTCAAACAAGTATGTCGTTAGGATCAACCCCAAAAAAACTCTCTTTCCTGGACACAGTTAGCATTCTAAAGACATATTAACTGCAAAAGAAAGGTTTTTATAACGAAGGAAAAGCTGCAAATATCAATATATCGTACACTTTAAAATATATGCTCATGGTTGTGTCCATTCGAGATGTTTTCAGGGATAGTCCTTCTACACATTGATCTTGCTCGCTATTGAATAAGAGTAATGATATTCATTGGATTTCTTGAAGCATGCCTAGTTAGAAAGCGTTCCTAGGATGACCTCGTGGAAGGATTTACAAAAGAATCAGAATCATCAAGCATATTACACCAAATTAGAAAGTGTCTCAATTTTTATGGACTTCCAATATTTGTAAATTTCACTTGAATATAAATGCCGGACATAACATCTTCTCCATGAGAGGTTGTTAAGGACTCTGCATTTTACGAAGAGTAATATAGATTAGCATACACATGAGATTTTGATAACACAGGTTATTTGTGATATCTTCAGGTGGATCAGGCTGTGAAGAGCAACAAGCAGATCATATTTGCTGGACATCTTCTGGTGGTCCAATTGCTATATTCGCGGCTATTTGGTTCTTTGAGGAGTACGTAAGATCTAAGGGACTCAACGTTGCCTCCTTACTGCCTTACGTTTGGATCTCCCCTCACAGCTGATTTCATTTTCTGCCATGCTGTGAATCGAGAGCATTGGTCGGATTACTTCATAAACTTTGTAAGCAGATTCGACATTGTCCCTCGAATTCTACTTGCTCCTTTGTCTTCTATTAAGGACGAATTGACTCAAGTACTTCCATATTTTGATCCGAATTCACTGAGTTATGGACTTGAATCATCGAGAGAGGGGATGTCGCTAGGAGCCTTTTCATGAAGGTGATAAGGAAATGCATCATGTGCAGCAAGCCATGCTGCTTGTACTCTAATGGAAGCACAAATATGTTGCTAAGCACATTGTCAAACTTTTGTTGACCTAAGTCCTTATAAACCATTTGGGACTTACATTTTCTACACTGGAAATGGGAAATCGATAGCGGTGAAGAACCCTGATGCTGTTTTGCAGTTGCTGTTTTACTCTTCCCAATTAAGCTCTGAAGAAGAATGTCCTGTTATAGCATCAGCAAGCTTGAAGTGCCATCTGCTGTATGAAACTGAAGTTCAACAAAGCTGGGAAATGCAAAATGTTACACAATTTGATACCTTCAAAGAAATACCTCTTAAACTGATGATGGAGCAAGCGATGAAACTAAAGCCATTGACACGATCCTAAACGACCTTGGCCTGGTAATTTCCTTCTTTTACTCAACCAACACTGAAATCTACGACTGTGAAAGCATTTTTCGAATTGCATAAATTGAAAAGTTGTTTTACAAGAAGTTCATTACTTCATAGTGGCTTGTGTGCACGTGCATTTGTTAATGTATCTTCAAGGTAATCCAAGTTCCTTTTCATGTCTAAATGTCATTATTCATTACACTCCGAATCGAGCTTTTCAGAGTGCAAGGGCAAGGTTGTGTCTTCGTGCTGCTAAAGAGTCTGAAAAGCAGAAAAGGGAAAACATGGAACAGATTGGAAAAAGATGAAGAACATGAAGCATCCATGAAAGAACTTGAAGGATATCGGACCAGTTTGTGAGAGTCGTGGAGTTGGGTACTATGATTCTTTCAAAATACAGATGTCTGACGAGGATTTAAGGCTAATGTGAAGAGGCTTGAGCTCGCTGGCATATGGGATGAGATCATTGAGATGTTAAAAAGATACGAGCTTCCAGATATATTTGAGGCAGACGCATCATGGTACGCCTCGGAACTGAAATTCCGACGTCTTGTGGAACCTCTAGACATAGCTAACTACTATCGTCATTCAAAAATGAAGACACTGGTTCCTACAAGACCGAGGCAGGCCAAGGCGATACAAATATACTCAAAGATGGCATGAGCACGCTGAAAAAATGCCACGGGATTCATCTGGCGAATCTTGCTTCTGGGGGATTTGGAGGAGCATTTGAATGGAGCTGCTAAAGACAACACAGAACATATTGAAGCAACTGATAAGGTCCAAAAAATCGATAGGGAATTGAAATTATGGTATGATTCTGGTTTAGTGAAAAAGGATGCTTTCCTCAAGGACACCACTTTGGTTAACTGGTGGAACCGCCTACCAGATCGGTATAGAGCAAATGTCTCTTGTATTAGAGACATCATCAACAACAGTACCATTCGTCAACAATAAACAATCAAGTGCTTGCTGTTTCATTAGTACCGAGGATGTAATTTGGTTAAGAACATGTTTGTCTGATAATGAACAATCAGCTAATCTTGTCATGATAGAGAAATAAACATCAAGGGCTTGCTGTATCCCTTCGAACACTAATGAACCAAAATATTTTATTTGGGCTATATTTGGTCAATTATCTAAATATGAAATATTTCAGTTGGACTATGAATTTTGGTGAGGAATACTGGATTTCAAGGAATTAAATTATGGGACCATCTTTTGTTTCTACTCCATTTTCTTATTATCCTTTCATTAAAAAAAAAATTAAGACTTGCTAAATTTCATTCATCATCGTTCTTGAAAGCTACAATGGTTTTATGCAGGTACCAGAGACCCTGTTATCTCACGATGAACTTTCGTATCCTTACAGTGAGGTTTAAGTTCAAATATTTGGTAAAATATGATAAACAGGTCCTATTAATGAGCGCTTGGACATTACTTTCACAACTAAAAAGAGAAAGTAATCCTCTTACTGGAGTTGATTACAGAAACAATAATAAGGATGTAGAGATTTTTTTTTCTTTTAGCCGTCAACAAATACTATAGAGCATCTAGTATCATTTTCCAGGGTCAACGTTCGGGAGTTTTGATTCGTGGTATACATATACTAAGGAAAATATGACACATTTTGTTGGTACCATTCTAAGATCAATCATTATGTCAATAGGACTAGCAGGCACTTATAAGCAAATAAACCGCAAAAAAAATCACCACTTGAAGTCCCTGGATTCATCGTCATGTTCTCTGCTATGCAAGTCTTAAAAGGTCCATTTCACAAGCCGAAGAGGTCCTCTCGGCCAACAGAGTTGGGTCTCTGACAAAATCAAAAGGTCCGTACGAATCTTATGTTCAACACCTGTTATCCAATTTTGAGTTTTTTAGACAACGTTTTCAAGGGATGACTTGACTCTAATTTGGATAACAAATCTAGTTTGTCACAAAACTTGAAATTACGTAACTACGGAATGTTAGCTGTCATAAACCAGAAACCAAAAAAGAAAAGAAAAAAAGGTAATTCCATTGAAACTCACTACAGTTTCTAGACAAGTTTACTTCGCTAAAAAATTCCCCAATCCTCCCTGATGCACTTCAAATCAGAAAGAACAGGAGAATAATGTTAAAACTTATGAAAACTAGAGTCTCTAGTATTACACAATGATCTCCAGGTGGCAATTTGGGGTGGGGGGAGGGGGGATGGGGTGGGTTTGTTCCACTCTTATCCATATTCTGTTACAGGATCGTCTCATATTTTCCTCTTCTGATCTTTCAATTATGAGATCTTGTTCTAATTTGGATTGAGGGTTTTTCCCCCTCATTTACCTATAGCGGATTCTTAGAATTCGGGCTCCTTAGAGAGAATCCAACAATCTCACAAGTGTTGATCACACAAGATTCTTTTTTTCTTTTGCTGGAAATTGAATGTCCTTCCATTGCTGTAGATAACTCCTTTTTGTACAGGTATAAGCAGTTACTACATTTCTTTTCCCACTACTCCTGATAGTAACTGCCCACTACTCCTAATGTAACTGCCCCATGTCCCATTCCTGCACCAACTCCACACTTCCATGTCACACGTTCACTACTTAGACCCACAATTTGACAGCAATAGATCACATGGACACAATCAAAGATTCCAAGACACAACACACATGATGTTTACACAAGTACAGCAGACCAAGACAACATATTACGACACTTATCATAGTACACAACACACACTAATGTACTAGACTTCAATCAATTGTTTAGGAATCCTTCCTTGATCTTCTTCGAAATAAACATGTTCAAATGGTGCTAACCCTTCATGTGAAGAAGGCGAGCTAACCTCGCATGTAACATATTCCAAAGGAGATAAAACACAGGCTTGGGCAGAGAAACATCAAGCATGCAGAGGCCATCACCAGACCAATCTTAACCAAAAGAAAATGCCCTCCAAATCATAGGCATATTGAACCTAGAACCTGATTTCCACATTTTTAAACAAAAGATGAGCACACACTCCATAATGAAATAAGAAAGCATATTGGCCACCCACCACCATTTCCATGCATGCAATAAAGCACTGCTAATAGCCATATTTTGCTCTGAAAATATCAAAAAATTATGCAAATGGGAGTCGTAAAAGCTTTTTTTTATTTCTTGTTTTCTATTGACTTTTTCCATTCTCTACATCCATGACCAGAAGAGTCAGTGTATGACTATCTTGCAAGAGATGATCTCATTTGGTAGTTCCGCTCCTATGCCTGGTTATTAGCCTGGAAATAAAGAAAGCTCGTACCATGATTGCTTGCAGTTTAAGAAGAAAAGGATTGAAAATTAGTTAAAAATTAGAGAACAGCTTTCCACCCTCTTTATAAAAGAGTAGTAAAGAGGCAATCTGAAGGTGTCGAGCATTACTATCATTTTCAAAACTGAAAATGCACTTAATTGAAGGTAGCTGAGAATCACCATGTCAAAAGAATAGTGCTGTAATAGTTGGCAACCCAAAAACAGCAATTTTTAAACATGGCAGAGACTCCTGATACTACTAAATTTTGCATCAAAAAATCTATCACTGCTCCTTTCCAGAAATGATTAGTAGTAGAAAGTTCTCTGCACTAACTTTCAATTAGGTTTATTGTCCGAAGATTATTACAAGACGGTTCCAGAATATCGAAAAAGCTGAGATTTGTCTACCAAGCAGTTCTGAGATAAATGGTTAAAATGACCTGTGTGCTTTTTGAGACTACCTTCCAAGAAGTTTAAAAAAGTGCTAGAAGCTTCTTGATACAAATTAAAAAATCCAAAGAAGAACAATAAACATTAAAAATAAGCATCAACATTTTTCTCTCGGCTATTCTAAACATCATCAAACCAATCAGATAATGAACATAAGGACATAGGTACTTCACAGAATGAAAAAACATACTAGCTTCAAAGTTCAAAAAAGAGTTATGGGTAATCCAAACACTAAATGCCGTTCTATTACCAAAAATCAGGGAACAGCAAATGTCATATATCTATTTTGATATTGGAAAAACAAAATCGCAAAAAGAAAATCCAACCGCATTCTGTGTTAATTGTAACATGAACCATTGATTCTTATACAAAATGAAGAGGTTTACATACTTTTATTTCAAGAAAAAGAAAATACCTCATCAAGAAGAGTTTCATCAAGGATATGGTTCTGATCTGTTTCATGTCATAAATTAACCACATCCCAACATGGTACAACCAACATACTGTAGGCCACAATAAAACAAGATAAAAGATGGACAAGAATCCAGACAGCAAGTATGTGATAATGCTACAGTAGATGATGTAGCAAATTATTCTAGAACTAGAAGAATGCAAAACAAGTCATCCAATAGACACAGACTCCCAGCGTGCAAGGCCTACAAAACTAGGAAGTTCAAAATACTGTGAATCTGTAACTCTATCTAACAAATTCCTTATAGCCTTCATTCACCTAAGAACATATGGACCGTTGCAAAGACCTACTACTAGCAAATTCCTTACATAACTTCCCTATCCTACCATCACAAGTCGCTGCTAGCACCTTGACAGATACAGGACCTAACACAGATGGGCTATACTGAACTGTGCTTTCAACACAAAATGTCAAAAGTTTTCATAAATGTTATATCTCACATTTGGAATTCGAATTCAGACAAGAGCACAGAATGCCATATTTTCTGGGGTTAAATTTATACAGAAACTAATTATAAACGCAAAGATGGTAATTACAATGCTGAAATAGCTATATTAAACTTCTTTATCATGTATTCAGAAAGCAACAAGAGTAGTCTATCTTAGCAAATCCTCCAGACATGATACCAAAATCTCACAAATACTAGGTATATCTAGATATATAAGAATCATAGTCTAGACTTCTAAGACGCTAAATACATGCCAAAATAAGGTCTGAACATACAAAACTTCAGGAAGTGTGGAGCTTCTAAGTACTTGTATCATGCTGTAAGATCAAGTCAACCAAAATGCAAGACTGCCTCCAGTGTAATTGCCTTTGTCTCTATGTGATGCTGCTCATAGGGCTTTCCTGCAACCAGAGCAGCAGCCATCCCATCACTGATTCTCTTGTGACAGAAAAGGTAAAGCCAGAATCCATATAAACAAGGCAAGAAGCTTGAATCTGTGGTGTCTAACTCTTCATAGCATATAGGACAAGATGAAGGTGCCAGCGATTTTGTACCACTACATTCTCTTAAACTTGGACTGTCGATGAAAAATGGTACTCTTTAGATGTTGATAGTGTCCTTAATACAAGAGTGTGCTCTATGTGACATCTTTTTCACTGGACGATCATCATACAATACTTTCAATTTCCAGGACCTTGTCAGTTGCATCAATACATCTCTACTGCTCTTAGCTGCTTTCATTCAAATCCTCCTCCAATTCAGTCTATAAGCAAAGATTCACCAAATGAACCCTATGGCTTTTTTTTTGTCATGCTCAAGCCATGTTTGAATGTATTTGTATTGCCTTGTCCTAATTCTAGCCATATAAAAACCAGTATCTTCATTCTTTTAATTGTGATAGTAGTTAGCTATATCTAGAGATCCACAAGATGGCGCAACTCAATTCTAAGGTCTACCCATGATGGCTCTGCCTCAAATGTATCTGAAAGTTCATATCATTTCAACATCTCAATAATCTCATTTCATTGACCAACAAGTTCAAACCTCTTCACATTAGCCTTGAAATCCTCGTCAAACTTCTGTATTTTAAAGGAATCGCAATACCGAACTCCACGACTCTCACAACTGGTTCGAAAACTTTCTAAGATATTCTTGAATTTTTCTGTGTTGTCCCTCTTTCTCTCAATCCAATTCTTATTGTCCCATTTTTACTTCTTAGACTCTCTAGCAACACAAAAACACATCCTTAACGTTGCGCTCTAAAAAACCCAATTCGAGTGTACAATAATGATATTTAGACACAAAAGGGAAGTTAATTCACTTTTGTAGATACAATAACAAGTGTACATGTACACAAGTCATTGTGAAATTGGGAACTTTCGTAAAAATAACTTTTTAATTTATGCAAGAGAAAATTGCTTTCATGGTCGTGGATTCCTAGAGTTGTTGAGGGAAAAAAAAGAAAACACCAGCCAAGATCATTTAAGATCACTTTGATTGCTTTAGTTTCATTGTTTGCTCTATCATCCAAGTTAAGAGGTATTTGTTAGAAGCTATCAAAATATAGAAAATTTTGCATTCTCAACCTTTGTAAATTTCATTCTCTAACAGTAAACTTCAAGCTTTTCAATGCAATAGCCAAACATTGTGCTTTAAAGTTCTATTGAGAAGAGTAAAATAGCAACTGTAAAACAGCATTAGGATTTTACACAACATATGGATTTTTCATTTCCTTTTATAGGATACATAAGTCTCAAATGGTTTATAAAGACTTAGTGGACGAAATTTGATAATGTGCAGCAACATATGTGTGTTACCCGTTAGTAGTGAGCATTAGATGAAGAATAATATAGACTATAGGCATACACATGAGATCTTCAGGGAGAGAAGGTGGTGAAAGACAAAGGCAAATCATATTGACAAGACATCTTTTGGTGGTCCAATTGCTATATTTGGAGCTATTTAGTTCTTTGAGGAGTATATAAGATCTAAGGTTTGAAAACTCCTCCTCCTTATTGCCTTACATTTGAATTGCCCCTCACAGTTGAGTTCATTTTCTGCCATGCCATGCGTTGGGAGAACTAGTCAGATAAATTCATAAACTTTGTAAGCAGATTCAACAATGTTCCTCAAATTCTGCTTGCTCCTCTGTCTGAATTCATTGAGCTATAACCATGACTCAATCAAGAAAGGAATGCCACTAGGAACTTTTTCATAAAGGTGATAAGGAATGCATCATGTGCAGCAAGCCATGTTGCTTGTACTCTAATGATCATCACAAATATGTTGCTAAGTACAGTATCTAACTTTGTCGACCTAAGTCCTATAGACCATTTGGGACTTATATATTCCACAATGGAAACAAGATAATCACTATTGTGCAAAACCTTAATGTTGTTTTACTCTTCTCAAAACCGAGCTCTAAAGCAAAATATTCAGATATTGCATCAGCAAGCTTGAAGTGTCATTTGCCATATGAGACTAAAGTTAAATAAAGCTTAGGAATGCAAAAATTTCCATATTTCAATAGCTTCCAAGAAGTACATCTTAACTCGATTGATAGAGCAAGCAATAAAACTAAAGCCATTGATACAATCCTAAAAGATCTTGGCCCAGTAATTTCCCTTTATTTCTTAACCAACTCTAAAATTCACAACTGTGAAAGTGTTTTCTCTCTTGCATAAATTGAAAAATTATTTTATAGGAAGTTCTTAGCTTCATAGTGGCTTGTGTGCACATACATTTTATTATTATATCTACAAAATGATTAATGTTCTTTTATGTATCTAAATATTGTTATTGATACACTTAAATCAGTTTTTTATAAGTGCAAGGATAAGGCTGTGTCTTTGTGTTGCTAGAAAGTCTGAAAAGTAAAATGAGATAACAAGAATTGGATTGGGGGAAAAAAGGAAAACATTGAGAAATTCATGAAAATCCTGAAAAGTTATTGAGCCAATCGTGAGAGTTTGTGGAGTTGGGTACTATTATTCCTTTAAAGTATAAATGTTTGACATGTATTTTAAAGCTAGAGTAAACAGGCTTGAAGATGAGATCATTGAGATGTTAAAAAGATATGAACTCCTAAAGACATTTGTGGCGAAGTAATCATGGTAGACCTTACAACTTGGTTCCACTATTTTATGGGAACTCGAGATATAGTTATCTACTACTGTCATTCAAAGAATGAAGACACAGAATCCTACATGGACAGTAGTAGGCCAAGACAATACAAATACACTCAAAGATAGCTCAAGCATGAAGGGAAAAAAAAAAAGAAAGAAAAAAAAAAGTCATGAGGTTCATTCGGTGAATCTTGCTTACAGACTGAATTGAAAGAGAATCTGAACGAAGCTGTTAACAACAGTAAACAATATATCAATGCAACCGACAAGGTCCTGGAAATTGAGAGGAAATTAATGAAAGCCGTAACTAATACAAACACAGAAAATGCAGCGAAAATAGGGAAATCACTAACCTCTTGCCATGCTTAATACGGAAAGGAACAAAACCGTCAAGTCCCGGAACCTTCAAGATCTTCAGAGCATTCAAAAACTCACAAGATGGTAATGTGTTTTTATAGAATTTTTCATGCTCTGGAACCTTGAATCCATAGCTATTTATAGAGAAACTTTCCATCAAAGTTTCCTAAAATCATGCTAATGGGTTAGTGGGTAATATGGTTGATTAGGATTAAGTGGATAGTGGGAACATGGAATTGTAGTTAGTGAAGTTGTGGTTTGTGGTTCCTAAAAAATAGGACCATACTCCACCATTCCAACATTCTCCCACTTGGTCCGTATATTTTACTTTAATACCACAAATCCTAGACTTTAAGAAAACACAATACACGAATCATGGCGATATTTTCCCTTTATTACTCGAGTAGTATCTTCCATGTATTACAATGTATCAAGTTTTCAAACCTCTTTCCCAACAGCTTATGAATAAACCCCCAAATTTATTCTAGGGCCCAAAATTTTTTTGATATTTCTCCAAATAAACAAAAAGTGCACAACAAATATGAGAAATATCTACTCTATAGGTTTCACTAACACATAATGGAACCAAGTCCCCCTACTGACAACAAAAACCTTAAATCTTTGTGGTGGCCAAAAGCCCTTTTGTCAAAGGGTCCCGGGAAATCAGCTCTGTGTTAATATAAATTAAAAGACCACTTTTTATCTTTAACACGTTCCCTTATGGCCAAATATTTTATGTCGATAAGTTTTCTTCGACTTCCACTCTTAAATTTTTTTTAGGGCCCTAAAGACCTTTTCAGCTAAATTGTCACAATACATCCTCATGGCTTAGATATAGAATCCACAATTTTAAGCCCTTCGATGAAACTCTTTAACCATAAAACCTTTGAGGTAAACCTCAAAACAAAGAAACAACTCAGCTTCCTTTGTAGAAGTAGCAGTTAAAGTCTGCTTTTTTTCCCCTTTCCCCCATGAAATGGCTTCCAACCCCCCAAAAATTAAAATGTTTAAACCCAAATTTTATTTCGAGAATCAACGCTCCGGGGAAGTCTGAATCAGGTAGCCAATTACTTCCAAAACAATTGGACCGTTTGTACATAAAACATGTAATCTTTTGTCCCTTGAAGATCAAACTCAGCCCTTTATGCCTTTTTTCAAATCCAAAAGTTGGCTCATTCCCAAAAAAGTGGCATAGTTAAAGTCCAAACAAACCCCCCCAAATTTAAGAAGTAATTTCTCCCCCAAGCCTTTTAAAATTTTCACTTGTTAAAATAGGGGTTTCCAAAATTTTGAAAACAAAACCCAAAAGGGTTGCAAACTGCCCAAACAAAAAACATGCTTAATTCCCTTTAAATTTTAGACAAAAACATAAATCATAATTTAAAACCCAAAGCAAAAAACATTTCAATAAAAGAATTCAAACGACAAAAAAAAATTGCCTGTGGGCTAAATTTTTAATTCAATAAAGATTCAAATTTCCCTTAAAAATAGACATTTTTAAATTTTTTTTACTTCATAAAACACTTTATGAGATTGTTTTTTAAAAAGGGGTTTGTGGCTAAATACCCAATGCTTTTTTATTTTGGAAACATCAAAAAAAAATAATGTAAATCTAAACATTTCTTATGTAAACCCCCAAAAAATAACTTCGTTCCAAAAAAAAGAGGGTTTCTTTTTAAGGGGTAAAAACCCCCCAGTCAAACAAAATTATTTTTATCACTTTAAAATCAATAAATTTTCCCCCGGGAAAGGGCGGGGGTAAAAGGGTTTAAAAAAAAAAGGTTTCCCCCCCTTAAAATCCAGCCTCCTTTGAACCCGAATTCCCAAAGAAATTCCCAAGGGAAAGCGTGGAGGGGGGCCCCATTTGGCCCCAAAGATAAAGTCCCCCTTAGACAAAATTAATCTGACTCAATTTAGACTTTTAACTTAATGTTTTATAGAAGTTATTTAATGTCTATAATACTAAATGTGATTTCTAATAAATAATCCAATCTAAATAAGGCTGCTGTGGCTACGCCAAAATTTATTAGAATTGTTTAATCACAAGACAACAATAATTGCTATTGCTAAACATCATGCAATAACTCTAAATGTACTTAAACATGAACAATATATTGCATGCATAATAAATTCGAAACATACATACAATCACATACCGATTTAAGCACCTTGAACAAATACTAAAATTGCAAAATCCTAATGCAATTTCATTAACGATATTTTAAATAATTAACAAGCTAGTGTATATAAACCATAAATTTATATATACACAAATTATTTAAAATAAATACGGAATTTAATACAAAATAAAATTCCACAAAATTTTTTCACAAAACTGTAAGTGAAAATGTTAAATAAAATTGACATGTTAAATTTCAAGAAAAATTATTTAAGAAAAATACTAATAATTTACTTTATTTCCAATTTAACATGTCATAAATTTTTATTTTAAAAAAAAGGATAATACTTGATGTTGGCAAATAAAATCCAACATTATTACTCAATTATTATACTTGAAAATTGAGTAAAATTAAGTACAAAATTAATAAAAAATTAATTTGCACCATAAAACTCTAATTTTAAAAATTAATTTTCTCCAGAAAAATTGATACAAATAAATGTATCATAAATTTGATAAAAATTTATCAAAACCAATTTAATTAAAATTGAATTGAAAAAGGAGAAAATTAATTTTTTCGAAATCGCAAGGTAAAGGTTTAATTACGGCTCTGATACCAAATGAAAGCCGTAACTAATACAAACACAGAAAATGCAGCGGAAATAGGGAAATCACTAACCTCTTGCCATTGCTTAATACGGAAAGGAACAAAACCGTCAAGTCCCGGAACCTTCAAGATCTTCAGAGCATTCAAAAACTCACAAGATGGTAATGTGTTTTTATAGAACTTTTCATGCTCTGGAACCTTGAATCCAAATAGCTATTATTAGAGAAACTTTCCATCAAAGTTTCCTAAAATCATGCTAATGGGTTAGTGGTAATATGGTTGATTAGGATTAAGTGGATAGTGAGAACATGAGAATTGTAGTTAGTGGAAGTTGTGGTTTGTGGTTCCTAAAAAATAGGACCATACTTCCACCATTCCAACAGAAATTAAACTTTGTATGATGAGTTTCCAGTGAAAAAAAAAAATATGTCTTCCTCATGGAAACGAAATCGTTAAGTGGTGGAACCGGCTCTTCATTGCGCTTTTCTATTTTGGTTGATGTACTAGATTGAGGAAAGAAATTACGTATACCCAGTAAGAATAAAATATCAGCAGGCTAGTTCAACTACCTCAATCTACACAGCTACTGTAACCTGTATTAAATTGAAACTTATTATACTAATAGTTCTTAGCAAAAATTTCTCGGTTTGTCAAAATCAATTCGTTTTTGGCGTTTAGTTGCGTAATAGGATCTGGGATTCTCAAAGCAAGAAATGGAAACCAAGTTTCAACAATTAGCAAAAGAAAAATCTAGCCTTTGGAGCAAAATTAAAGCAATATATACGAGTTTTGAGGGAGAAGGGACGTTACTGAATCTTTCCACGCTCCAAATTGATGATGGAGACCCAACCACGCATTTGATATTGACGTAAATGCGTCTTCGCCAGGAATTCAAAGAGACAAACACAACAAGTTTTCGTTGAGATTTGAGTGAGTTGTAAGTAATTGAAATGAGGAGGTGAAGTTGAAAGGTAAGAACCTGTTGTTGGAGCGAAACGTTGAAGACGAGTAAGGGGAAAATGAAAAAAAAAAAAAAAAATGGTTTTTTTTCTTTTTTAATATGAATTAAAATAAATTTAAATTACTAACCGGCTATAACAATATTTGACGGTCTAGTGATGACGCTCTTGCTGTGTGCATGATGTAGTGAATTGGATTCAGGGTACAAACTATAAAAATGTAGTTCAAAAAATATTTAAACTTAAAAATAAAAAAAAATAAAAAAAAAAACTTACTTAATTATGCTCATCTACTCTAAAATCATTTCTTAAAAATACGATTTTAGTATAATGTGAAATCTCATCTTAACACACGGTTTTTAAATACTGTATTTTCAAAACTAAACTATGTTTTCTCATATGGATTTTAAGATTTTTTTTTTAATAAAAACAATATATTTCTTTCATTTTCCCTAAAAAGGAAAAAGAACCCAATGAGTGAAGAGTACTAAAAATGTAAATAATAGTTTTTAAAATTCTACTACCACAATAGCAATCTACTTATTTATATACATTATATATAATATTAATAAATTTTATATTCATTTGAATACATATATAATCATCAGTTTAATTCACTTTTTTATCATATTTTTTTTATGAAACTTTATGATAATTTTTATTATTTATTAAACACACATATATTCTTAAAACTTTAATTCCTATTTAAAATCTCATATTTGTTTGCCATGAAATTACTCGTAGGATAGATGAATAGCTATTTACAAAGGTAATAATATACATAAAACATCCTAATTCATTATAATTAATTATGTTTAAATGGTAAGACCAATCAAAGATGTAAAAATGCTTAAAGGTAAATAAAATTTTCATAGAAATACAAGTTAATAAAGAAAAAAAGGCACAATTATGATAAAAGGAGAAACATATTCTTACCATAAAACCAAAGCATTATCCTTTAAAAAAAATGCTCTGTTATCCAATATAATTGCAACCAAATTTGCTATAAAATTTCAATCATACCTAATTATGCAACAAACATTAAATGTAATTTACTAAAAACATTAAAATGTTCCATAAGAGAAATTTAAGACGTACAAACCTGCTTGCTACTTGGAATATATATAACTTTGTTCTTCTTTTAATTTTCTTATCTTGTATCATCAATCTCATTAATTTAGTGGTTATGACAATGATTAAAAGGAATTAAAATGCAGACTTATAAATAAGTAATCTTATTTTATTATTTATTCGTTTATTCCATAGCTAACAATATATATCAACTAAAATCTTTGGTGATAAATATAAGTAAAATTACATAATTAAACAATAGAGATCTATAATGACTCAAGCTCACAAAATCTAAAATCCTGAACAACATTTGCATTGCCTATATATAACTTATGATTCGTGATAATAATGTCATATGACCTTATTTTTAATTGATAAATGTTATATTTGGTGCATAAATTTTAGTTTTGTAATTAATTTTAAAAGTGTCAATACATAACCTACAAATATTTTGAAGTCACTTACAATACTTGAACTAACTTCATTTAAATAATTAACTATAAAAGTAGAAAAAGTTTATGTAATTAATTATAAAAATAAATAAATAGAATTCAAATAGTTAATTGCAAAAATGTGTAAAATTTAAATACCAAATTGACATTTTTAAAATTCAAGTAGTTAATCGTAAAAGTAGGCAAGTTCATTATCAAATATGATATTTATCCTAATCAACTCTATTATGATTTAATATCATACTTGGTACCTGAAGTTTATCTATTTTTTGCAATTAATTACTTGAAAATTAAGTATCAATTTACTACTTATATAATTTTTTATATCATTTATAATACTCCGAAGGGATAGTTAATTCTAAAAATGAGTAAAATTTAGGTAGTTGATTATAAAAAAAAAAAGGATAAAGTTCATATAGTTAATTATAAAAATAAATAAAATTGAGATAATAAATTAATATTTTAAAATTTTAGACAATTAATTATAAAAATAGACAAAATTGAGGTATCAAATGTAACTAACTTTTCTATTATAATCTACCAAAACTAATAACTAAAAGCAAAATGACCATTTGTAATATCTTTAGGGAATGAGGATATTGGAGACCCCAACAAATTCATTTGTTTTCTTTACCACTATTTTCAAATTAACAAAATTCAACCATAATATATCCATTCTTCTTAGCATACGATAAATTAAGTTTGTTCTCATTATAAAATTTCAGATTTTATTTAAATATAAAATGTCAACACACATGGGCAAAGTCAAATATTGAATACATAGAAATGGATAAACGGATTAATAAGCATAAAAGTGTCGGTTGTCTCGCTTTTTCCATCTTCAAAGTTGAGTAATTCTTAGCAAATAAAATAGAAAATAAATAAATCCAACAATTGAGGTTTTACTGTCACTGAGAAAGAAACAGAATGATTATATACAGTACAATGTCTATTCCCTAGTTCAGGATACTGATGCAGTTCAAAAGAAAACAAATTATTTAACTAATCAAATATAAAGAATAACTTCACCAAGATAATATGAAAGGAAGAAACAACAAGCAAGAAGAAAAATTAGCATTTCAAAATTAAACTGAATATAATAGCAATAGAAATACAACAGCATACAATATATTTAAAAGCTGCAAGTGATTAGTAAAATCTAATAAAAAATAATAAAAAAAAAGTCAAATTCCTTTTACATATATATGTCAAAAATAAAAGCATCTAAAAAGAACAATAATAGATACCTCGCATCAATGATAGCAAAAAGGAAAAGCATCAAGAGGAACATGCCTTTGCCATCATCAACCATGGTGACTCAAATATGAGGGTCTCATCTAGAACATGCACTTCATCGTTACAGAGTAATTGTCTAATTGTGCAATTGGATATACACGACCATAATCACCATTTATGGAGAAGTTTGGTAATTGAAAGCTTGCTTGAGTTTGATAAATAAAATCTGTAACTTTTCAATAAAAGGGAATTTTAAACCCTTTTATAAAATAGGTGGCTCGTACTTATGGGGGGGTTTAAAAAAAGTAAAAATTTTTGAAACATATGAATATTTCAAGTGGGTATACAACCAAATAAAAGTTTTTTACACGTGGAAGCATTGAAAAAAAAAAAAAAAAGTTAATTACAGTGTAAACGATGCCTTGGAGTACTGTAACAACACTTACAATTCGCAAATATATAGAAACTAGTTTTTTACATATAGCTTGTGTAAATATGTATATGTAGATCATTATATATCTCTTGAAAAATAATACTTATAGAGGTATAGATAATGAACATGAATACATAATTTTTCGAAGACATAAATATGAAATATCTATTTATAAATATCCATACCTATCTTATAACATAAAATCCCTTGAAAATACCATATTGGCCCTAGGTTATAGATTTTATATATAAGAAACATACCAATTTAAAAAATATTAAGTAATTATCTATATATAATTGTGTGTGTATCTACGATTATATACACTTAATGAAAGAACACCTATACTTAAAACAACAAAATACCTATTTGAAATCTCTAAACGACGTATAATACTAATTATAAATTATTCTTATAATAAAACATCATACGATTCTTAATACTGATTTATAGTTATAGTATACAATCAATGAAGACATTATATCAAATATAAATTTTTTAATTAAAGGCTTGCATAGTTTGATTTTAATGTTCTAAAATTTTCTAGTACGATTTTCTTAAAGTCACTTTCTTAATATCCTAAATTTTTATTATTAATCTATCTGAAGTCTTAAAAAAAAATTAAAGTTCCGAAAGTTTTCTATAATCATAGCTTAAAGATACTTTTGGATTATTTTTATAGTTTTAAAATACTTTTTTTCCCACAATTTCACTCCTCTCCGGTGGCACTTCAATCTGAACTCATTACACTATAGACAAGTTTACTTTGCTACAAATTTCCCGGATCCTACCCCGGTGCACTTCCAAGTCAGAAAGAAAAGGAGAGTAATGTTAAAACTTAAGAAAAACTACAGCCTCTTAGTATTACACAATGACCTCCAGGCAGCAAACAGGGGGTTCCACTCTCACAATATTCCACAGCAGATAGGACTCAGGGCCCGGGCAAAGAAGCATCAAGCAAACCACACAAGCATGTAGAGGTCATTACCAGCAACTAACCAAAAGAAAATGCCCTTTAAATCATAGAATTATTAAAACTTGAACCTTTTACATTTTAAAA
>JBBMOL010002177.1:0-27690 GCA_037954665.1 Laguncularia racemosa | reverse complement strand
TTTTCTTGGGAAAAAGGGAGAAAGTTTCTCATCAGAATTTACTTATGGGAACTAGACCACTCATAAAAAAATAAAACTTTTTTTTTTTTTTTTCAAGTTTAGTCTTGTTTGTTTGCTCCCGCTTTTGTACAATGTTGATGCAGTCGGAAACTTCTCCAGTACTCCTAAAAAAAGAACATATTCCAAATTTCTCCACTTAGTAGAAGATGAGAGTGGTTAAGAGCTTATGCTAGGACAAGTTCTTTGTGTTTGGGGAGGTAGCTTTTAAGCCCTAAAGATAGAATAGGATACTGAATTGTCCTCGATTTCTCCACTTAGAGTGGTTTAGAGCTTATGCTAGGAAAAGTTCTTTGTTTTTTGTGGGGCGCACTTAAGCCTTAAAGATAGAATAGGATGCTGAATGTCTTGTTGGGTTTTTTCTTTTTTTCTTTTTTCTTTTTTTTTTTTTTTTTTCCGATTCTTTACTTTGAAGATTGCTATTGGTCTATCCTATTATCTAAAAAGTTATAGACAAATGCATTTATCGATCTTATAGTATAATGGATAAAATACGAGTGCAATTTTGCAGAGATTATGAGTATAAGTAATTATCATTTTCCTTATTATCTTATATGAAAAATCGAATGAAGTAAACAACAAATAAATTTTAAGAAAACAACTATCATTAAAAAGCATATTTGGGGATATTGAATTCCCTAAAACTACTAATTTAATTAACTAATTATTATTTAATTTAAATTATTGTTTCTTAAAACAATGGGAATTCCTAATTTGAAGTAATAACTCTTTCGAGCTTCTAATTCCTAATTTCAAGTTAATTAATCAGGAATTTCTTTCTAATTAAAAACCTTTATTTCACTCTATGAATTCCACTATTAAGTTTGATCAAAAACTGAAAGATTTACATCGTTTTATCTCTAAGATTGCATACAACTCCTTCCAATTTAATACTAGATCTATTCTAGTATAAGATCTCTTGATCTCTATATAAGAAATCAGACTTCAAACTAAATACATTGGTAATATTAATTTGAAAATAATGAAAACTACATAATTGGATCACAAGAATAACAATAATTTTTTTGAATAATAAACTAAAATCACATTTTCATTCTAAGTTTATCATACCCGAGTAAAAAAGAAAATTAAGCTACCAAAAAATTTGAAATTAATATATATATAAATATAAACATGTATAAGAAAAGAACATCAATAAAACAATAACACAAAAATCTATCAAAATTATTCTATTAATCTAAAACTATATATCTCTAACTAAGATTTTGTCCTCCTTAAAATAGCCATCAATTGATGCTATTCTATGAAAGTTTTAGTTTTCTAGAACAAAATCAAAATCTTCATAAATTAAAAAATATTGCTTAAATAGATAGTAAAAACTTTTCCAAAAATTAAGAAACTTAACTACTTTTGAAAGGAAGTTAAATCTTCAAGATGAATTACACTTTAGGAAAGTGAAATTGCACTTGAAAAGTAAAATTGGAAAGTTGAATTTTTTTCTTAGCACATTTTATAGCACGTTTGTGCTAATGCCTATGATCCTTTTATCTCGAAAATACCAAAAATTATCTTCAATATCCCCCTCCAACTAGGGGGTGGGCAAGTGGATTAAGGTTCGGGGGTTTTGGCCAGTTTAACCTTTTTTTAAAAAACGGGTTAGGGTAAAAAAAATTAACCTGTTTAAAAAGCGGGCTAAAATAGCTCGATCTTTTTAACCTACAGGTCAAAGTGGTTAGCCCATGAGGGGTTGGGTTTGGGGCCCGCATGCAGCCACCCCCCCCCCCCCCCAAAAAAAAAAAAAAAAAGGAATCAACAGAAACACAGCAATAGGTTTTGGTTTTTTACACTATAGTCGCATTGCAATTTGCACGCAGTTCGTAGATCTACTAACCTTAACCTTAAGCAAAATAAAGGAAAAAAAACTAGCAGCAAGTACGGCCTTTGCAGTCGCAAATTGCTCATCCATCATCCCTCTCATCGTCCGATGCCGATCGTCTAGTTTGTCACGTCATCTTCTGGTAATCCCTTTTCACTTGCAATCATCCATAGTCCCCATTTCACTCCTCGCTCTCGTCATTTGGCCCGTTCGTGTCCCTCATCTGTCTTCTCGTACCTCACTCACTATTGTCTGATCTTGATCGTCTGTCTCCTCGCTGGCAAGTTATCCCTTGTAAGAATACTATTTTTTTTCCTACTCTTGGTCTTGGTGGTAATTTCGAAAGAGGGGCTACTATAGTATTTACATTACATCTACTAGAAATTAGATAGATGCACAATAGTTTTTTGATAGGAACTTAGCAAATCCCATGAATTATTTCACAGATGGGTTCCTCAATTTCACCCAACTTCCCAATTTTAATGCGGGGAATTGAAGAAAAAATTTCGTAAACTCCATGTGCACTTAGGATGGGATGCAATTGCTAGTGATGTGGCAAGATATTTGTTTGAAATCTTTGTCATGTATTTTTTGTGTGTTGTCCAAAGATAGTTATTAAATAGCTAAGAGAAATGCAATTGCTCCAAATAATGGTCCATTAGAGGCAATGTCATTATTCATAAAAGTATAAATTATCAAAGTAATGGATGTACTTCTAAACTAGGTACATTGTTGCATTATTTCAATTATTAAAATACGCTTAGTCTTTTTAAAAATTTGGAGTACAAATAAAAAATCCTCCCCTTGCTATGGGTGTTCTTTTATGCTAAAATGTGAATGATTTAGCTTTTTTTTTTTACTCTCTTTCTTCTAATAGATGTTAATGGCTTACATCTTGCTTTGTATATTTTTAGAATGGATTGTACTACTTATACTGGTGAGGACAATACCATTCAGCGAATTAATGTGGACAATGAGTCAAATCTCATGAGGGTGATCCATTATGCCATCCAATACAAAGGGCCGGGAACATCTCTTGACTCCTAAAAAACCTCAAGGTAACAGACTTAAAATAAACACTATACAATTTGGGATGTTTTTACAAAAATAGGAGTAGGAAAGGATGGTGAAGAAAGAGCAAAATGAAAAGGATGTGGGAAATAGTATGATGTGTGAACCCAAAAGGCATATTAAACCTAGAACCCGAGTACGCTATTTGAATCAATTTCCCCGATGATCATCTCGAATAAGTAGCACAGAATTAGACCCCAATCACACCTATTGACTGAAACCTAATTTATCAATTAGGAATTTCCCCAAGCAATTGGGTTGAAAAATTTCCCAAAAGGGAGAGTTCTTTTGCAAAGAATAAAAGTGGGTTTCTTTCACAAAAGAAGTGTTTTGTAATTTCAATATTCAATGATTCCTTGTGTCGACCCCTTGCACGGTCTTATAAGGATGACATGCAACAATAAATACAAAACCTAAGTTTCCTAATCTATTTGCATCCTTATCCTCTTATGGATCAAAACAATTAACTAGTTATGCTAAATTACAAACCAAAACAAATACTAAAACATAACAAAACAAAACCACAAATCCTCTTTCCCCTTTTTTGGTTCAATAAACAACATTTCTATTCTAGGACTTCAAATCCTTGCATCCTCTTGGGAAAAACGTGAATCACATTGATAGGTGTCGGTTTTCCTTTCATGTAATTTGATTCCTTAGCTTATAGGTCAATGACTAGTCCTTGTAGGGCATCATTCATCATCTTAGCTCTAGCTGGGGTCATTAAGCCTCCAATTTCTTACAATGGATCTTGGGATTTCGGTTCTATCCTTTTAGGTGTAGATGATCCTCATCATTTCCTCATTCTTCGAAAAGATTCGTTATCAAATCACCTGCGTCATAAAGAGTAAGATCAGAAACATTAAAGGTAGCGCTTACATTACCATAGTGGCTTGGCAAGTCTATTTTTGTAAGCATATTTTGTTTATTCGCTCCACGACTTGGAAAGGTCCATCGCCCCTTAGATGCAATTTAGACTTCCACTGCTCGGCAAATCATTCCTTCCTCAAGTGCACCCAAACCCAATCTCCTGGATTGGAACACGGTTTGATGCGTCCCCTGTTAGCCTAAAAAGCATAGTGTTCGTTCTTCTTCTCAATGTTAGCCCGGACCTAAGTATGTAAATCGTAACAAAATTCTGCCTTTTTCGTTCCATCAAGATCAATAAACTCATTAGTAGGTAAAGGCAATATATCCAATGGAGTTAAGGGATTAAAAACCATACACAACCTCAAATGGAGAATATGATGTAGTAGAATTATTGTCCTATTATATGCGAAATTTTACATGAGGTTTAAAAAATGTTTCCCCTTGTTTCAAATTTTTATCAAGCATAGCAACGCAACAAAAGTGGAAAGTGTCATGTTAACTCCTCTGTTTGTCCATCAGTTTGAGGATGTACTACAATGGAAAACAGTAAACTTTGTGCTTAGCCTATCCATAGAGAACGCCAAAAGTGGGTCAAAAATTTCACATCTCTATCACTCACAATAGAGTTAGTCAAACCATGTAATCGTATAATCTCCCTAAAGAACAAATAAGCGATATGTCATGCATCATTAGTTTTAGAACATATAATAAAATGATTCATTTACTAAACCTATCAACAATAACGAATATGTTATCTTTGCCACTCTGAAATTGAGGTAAACCTAATATGAAATCCATTGATATTCAGTCCAAGGCTGACTAGGCACAGGTAATGGGAGATACTCCCTAAAAACATTACTTTGGATTTAGCCTTTTTTACATGCAATGCATTTATCATACACATTTTGCACATCATGTCTCATCTTAAGCCATAAAAGTGTTCATGCAAAATGTCCAAAGTTTTCTTAACACCGAAGTGTCCCATGAGACCACCCTTATGTGTTTCCCCACAAAAAACCAAAGGATGCAACTCTTGGCACACATAATCTATCCTTCTTAAATAAATATCCCTTATGCCTATAAAAGTCCGCATAGTCACTTTCAGAACAAGCAGCCCAAATTTGACCGAAAGTCCCGCATCATGTTCATACAAGTCTTTCATGCATTCAAAACCAAGAAGTCTAGTATGTAAAGAAGTTAACAGAGAATACCCTTTTAGATAGGGCATCGCCATACATTTTCCTTACTTTACTTGTATTAAAAGACAATAGAAAGGTCTTCGATGAACTCCAACCATTTGGCATGCCTCTTATTCAACTTTCCCTGCGTTTTCAAGTACTTCAAACTCTCATGATCGGAATGGATGATGAACTCCTTAGGCCATAGAATGCTACCACATTTGCAACATCCTCACAAGGGTAAAACAACTCCTTGTCATGCATAGGATAATTCAAGCAGCACCCCTTGAGTTTCTCACTAAAGTAGGCTATTGGTTGGAATCCTTTGTTAACACACCACCAATAAACCTTCTCAGAAGCTCACATTCAATCTCAAAAACTTTTTCAAAATTAGGGAATACTAAAAAGGGGCATTAGTTAACTTCCTTTCATAGTCTGGAATGCCTGCTCATGTATTTTTTGTCCATTGGAATTCGACATTCTTCTTCACAAGATCATTCAATGGAGCATAATGGAGTTGAAGTCCCTCATAAATCGTCTGTAAAAACTAGCAAGTCCATGGAAAGCTCCGACTTCATTGGGATTATTTGGTGTTGGCCACTCCCGAATTGCCTTCACCTTCTCCTCGTCTACAACTATTCCATCTGTAAACCCACAACAAAACCAAGAAAAAACCAAGTGTCCCCTACAAAACTTGCACTTCTTTAAATTGACATATAATTGGTTTTCCCTTAAAACAGTAAACACACTTTACAGATGTTGTACCCTGATTATCTAATATTCTGCATAAATCAAAATATCATCAAAGTAAAAACTATAAATTTTCCAATGAAATGTCGCAGAACATGATTTATCAATCTCATGAAAGTGCTAGGTGCATTGTTTTAAACCCCAAAAAGGGATTAAACCCTCCATTCATATAATCCATGTTTTAAATTTTTAAAAGCAGTTTTCTACTCATCCCCTCTTTCATACGAATTTGATAGTAGCCATTCTTTAGTCAATTTTAGAAAATGAACAAACACCATATAATTCATCAAACATGTCATCTAGTCTAGGGATAGGAATTGTACTTAACTATGATTTTGTTGATTGTCCTACAGTCAACACACATACGCCACGTTCCATCCTTCTTTGGGGGGTTTGGATGACAGGAAACTAAATACGGGCTGAGACTTTCTCGCACAAACCCTTTCTCCTTTAGTCCATCAACTTGTTCTGAATTTCCCTTGGCTTCCTCAGGATTATTCTAAGGCTGGCCGGTTAGGAATGGATGCACCTAGCATGAAATCAATTTGGTGCTCTATCCCCCGCAGTGGGGTAGGCCTTACGGCACCTCTTTAGGGAACAAGTCTTCGTAATTCCTACAATAAAGACACAACCACACTAAGCAAAACATGATTAAGGTCATATTAGTAAAATATAAGTCCTTGTACATAAGTACAATTAATTTTTGCTTGGCTAGCATTACACTCTTGACCTCACTATTTCTTGCCATGCTCTCTACTCTCAATGTTTGAGTGTCTTTTCCTTCTTTACTCACCAGTGTTTGTTTTTCACTCTTCTTCTTTTTCTCTTCACTCTTCTCTCGTACACTCAAGTTTTTTCTCTCAAAAATTTTTTTGCAATTCTCACTTGATCCTCACAAGCTTTCCCCTGGTTTTTGTGGTGTGAGAAGCACTTTTCCTTTTTTTTAGCATAAAAGAATATTGGGTTCTTGTATCCATCATATGTAACTTTCCTATCAAACTGCTAGGATCACTTAACAATAGATGACTAACCTGCATAGGAAAACCCCATCACACATTACTTCATCTTTATAGTTCCCTATGGAAAAGGGTATAAAACCTGTCTGATTACCTTTACTTCCCCACGTTCATTCAACTACTGTAAAACGATATAGTCTTGGATATTTCACAACTTCAGCTGCATCTTATCTACCAATAGAACACTAGCAACGTTAGTGCACTGCCACTATCGATTATCAAACTACTATTTATTTTGCACATTACACCTTTGTATGAAGTATATGCGCACGTTGGATCCCCTCACCATCCTCCTAGGGTTGTGCACTGAGTACTCTCCTCGTGACATATAACTCCCCACTCCGGGTCCCTCTAAATCAACGTCCCATACTCCTGTGATGGTAACTCCTCATCCTCTTCAAAGCTAACGCTCTCTACAAACCCTATTATCACGGATAATCATAGCTCTTTGATTTGGACATTGAGATACAATGTGTCAAAATCCCTGACATCAAAAACCACTTGATATCTTTAGTTCTGGAATGGGGTTTAAAGTGCAGTTTTTCCCTTTAAATGCAACAACTAGACTCTAGCCTTCACGTCCCTTTAGGCTTTGAATCCACGGAGTTCTTCTTCTAACTAGACTCCATGAAGATTTTAGAAGTCACCCCAGACCTTAGATTACTCCTATATTTCAATTGCCGCTCCACTTTGATTCCCCTATGCAGCAATTCTTCCATGTCTAAGTAATGGTGTAAATCTACACATTAGCAATTCCCAATTCAGACCATTAATGAATCTAGCCATAACCGTTGCATCATCCTCCTCCCACTTTAGCCCTAATCATGGCTATTTCCATCTTTTTATAGTAGTCCTCTACACTTTTGGTCCCTTGTGTCAATCCCTAAAATTTTCCTAAGTAAATCCCTATAGTAGTGACTAGGAAATAAATCGTTTCTGCATTATGGTCTTCATCTCTCCCAATTTACTAACAGTCTTTTCTCCATACCTGCGCCTTTTAATGCACTAACTAATCTCACCATACACTAGCATAATTTGTGAACTCTACTATAGCCAATTTAATCTTCTTCTCCTCAGTATAGTTATGGCATTCAAAGACATGATCTATTTTCCCTCTCCCACTCCAAGTGTAATTTCGGATCATTCTTCCCTTGAAACGAGGATATTTTCATCTTTATACTTCCTAGATTACTGTCACGCCTCTGGGTGTTCCCTCTCTCCCTCATGTTATGATATTCACCAAAGTCAAAATCCCCCTTCTTCTATCCTAACTCCTCCTCTAATCATCTACCTACGCCTTGCCTAACAGTAGTACTATTTGATGGTTCCTCTACTCCTCTCCATCTTATACATTCTTTCATGGATCTATTCAAGCTCACCAGTCAAAACCCTTTTTCATCTCTCCCATCAACTCCTCAAACATCACCCTATTCTCACCTTTAGCTATGTTTTGTCCGACATATTTCACAATTAAACAATAAATTAATTATCACATGTAAAATATGCTCCTCACAATTCACTCGTTTTATTGCTCTAAATGGGTAATACCCCCAACAATCCACTCATGTATATCTCTCACAAATATGTCCTCATAACCTGCTTTACAACCCTTTTGCTAGGAACTCGGATTAGAAAACTCCTCAACACAATCACTAAGTCAACACTAATGACCCACCTTCGGTTTCAAGTCACGGCACAATTAAGAATAACTGTAGGTTCCAAGGGCATATGACAAGCTCTTACTACAATTTAAAAACAATAAAAACAATTCCCTATCACGCAATTCAAAGGAAAACAAATTTGCACCGAATCTAACAGAAGTATGGAATATAATTCGGATGCACAATTTAAAAAGACAAAGATATATGTTGCAGTTGGAATTGGAAAGTGTATTATGGTAATTAAATTTGCAACTTCCAAAACAAAATTTTTCTTTTGTGATTTCGGCAATTGGATTTCCCCCACAACCGAATTGTGATTTTTTTTTATACATATTCTTCCCAAAGAAGGAATAAAGTTGAATCACAATTGATTTGCAATGACTAAGCTAGATTTTGTTTGTTGTTGGTCCCCAATTGTTCTTTATGACCGAAACAATTTTGTTTTTTTTTATACGAATTTGGGGTATGAACAAAAAGTATGGAATTGAACAACAAGCAAATAAACAAAGGATAGAGATTACTTTTTTTCAAGAAGCCAAAGCTCTGATACCAAATGATGCTAAACCCTAGGTATATTAAACCTAAAAACCTGACGTACGCTATTTGAATCAATTCTCCGAGGATTGTCTCGAATAAGTAAATAGAATTAGACCCCAATCACACATGTTAACTGAAACCTAAGTTATCAATTAGGAATTTCCCCAAGCAATTCGGTTGAAGAATCCAAAGGAAATTCTTTTGTAAAAGAACAAAAGTGGGTTTCTTTTCACAAAAAGAAGTGTGTTATATTTTTCAATATTCAATGATTCCTTGTACCGGCCCCTTGCTCGGTCTTATAAGGGATGACATGCAACAATAAGATACAAAACCTAAGTTTCCTAATCTAGTTTGCATCCTTATCCTCTTATGGATCGAAACAATTAACTAGTTATGCTAAATTACAAACCAAAACAAATACAAAAACATAACAAAACAAAACCGCAAATTCTTTTTCCCTTTTTTCGGTTCAATAAACAACATTTCTATTCTGGGACTTCAAATCCTTGCATCCCTCTATGGAAACGTGAATTACATTGATAGGTGCCGGTTTTCCTTTCATGTAATTTGATTCCTTGGTTGTAGTCCATGACTAGTCCTTATAGGGCATCATTCATCTTTTAGCTCTAACTGGGTCATTAGGCTTTCAATTCCTTAAAATGGATCTTGGGATTTCACTTCCGTCCTCTTAGGTGCTAGATGATCCTCATCATAGTATGTGATGGTGGTTCTAAATATAGGACATCAACTTAATTCGACATACGAATTAGTGTCATTTGCTTCCCAAATACTCGATGTGGTGATATGATAATTGATCAATTTGGAAAGTTAAAGTCAAGAAAAGTAGATTACAAAGTTGCTCGTGAAATCTTGTCAATGGTGATAATTAAGCACAATCTTCCTTTCTCATTCATTGAATATAAGGGGATTGTACAATTAATAAAGCATTTTTGTCCTGATTATATTCTCATCTCTAGGAAAACAGCTACATATGATTTTTGGGAAATTGTATTTGGGTTGAAAAGATAATTTGAAAAAATTTTTGGGGAAAATTCATCGTAGAGTTGTTTGGGACATCTGACTTAGGGACAACTTCCACAAGTGAAGGTTATATGTGTTTAATTGCACATTTTGCGGATGATAATTGAAACATGAAAATAAATTCTTTCTTTTATCATGTGCCCCCCCCCTCATTTAAGAGTTGAATTATCAAGAAGGATGCTGATTTTTTGAAAGATTGGGGTATTGATAAAAAGTTTTCAGTCTTCCCTTTGAACAATGCATCTGCAAATGATTGAAATGCAAAATCTCTTCAAATATCAACTTAAGTTATAGTGTAGTTTATTGTGGATGGAAAATTTTTTTTTCATGTTAGATATTGTGCTCATATTCTTCACTTGATTGTAAAAGAGGGCTTAACATAGCCAATAAGGCTTTACATAAAATAAGAGGGACTATAAAGTATATAAAAGGGCCCAAAGATAGAATGAAACATTTTTTGGAATGTGTTGAACAAGTCGCTGATATTGACACTAGTTTTGGTTTGCATTTGGATGTGGCTATCAATGGAATTCTACTTATCTAATTTTTTGATAGTGCTCTCAAGTATCAACGGGGTTTTTTTTTTACTTTAAATTAAATGACTTGAATTATAAATACTATCCATTAGGGGGAGGAGTGGGAAAGAGCACAAAAATTGTGCAAGTTCTTAAGTCCTTTTTACACCATCACAAATTTGATGTCTGGTTCTTCATGTTCAACTTCAAATCTATATTTTTTACAAGTGCGGAGGATAGAATGTTTATTGAATAAGAATTTAGCAAGTGAAGATTTTGTCATAAGGGATATGTGTATAAGATGAAAGAAAAATTTGACAAATATTGGAGGGAAATAGCATATCCTTGCACTTTGGGGCTATATAGACCTTCGAATGAAGTTAAACTTTTTTAAGGTTTTGCCTTAATAAAGATTGTACTTACATGTGAAGAGAAGTTAGTTAAAATAAATGGCAAGTCATATAAACTTTCTGGGAAAAATATGACAAAAACAAAGCAAAAGAAAGCACATTCTAGTAGCTTCTCAAGCTCAACAAACATCTAGAATGAGGATTTAGGGAAAAGACTTAGAGGAAGCATGGGATTTGGAAAAAGTGTTTGTATCGATTTTGCTACTCTTTAATGTAAGTTTTAAATATGAACTTTTATTTAAAGTTAAAATGTTTTGGGTTTTTTGGGGAAGACTTAACTTTAAAAGGGTTTAAAAAAAATTTTGTGTAAAATTGGCTTTTGATGTGCTTAGTTTTCCAAATTACTACAATAACTTTCTGAGTCACATTTATTTAATTAGCGCTCGCGTCCTTCAAATTTTGGCGCTTAAATGTTCCTAAAAAGGGTGGGAAAGCTTTAGTTTGTATTTTTAACCATTGGCTTTAGGGTTTTTGTTTTGGGAAGGTAACTTTTTTAATTTTTATAAAATTTTGTCAAAATTTTTTTATTTTAATTTTTAAAAAGGTTCCTTTAAAATTTATGTGTGTTTTTTGGGGGAAAAAAAAAGGGTAAAAGTGAAAAAAATCTTCAAAAAAACATTGTCAAAGGAAGATTTAAATGTGATTGTTGATGAAGAATGTTTACTATTAAAGAAACTAGTTTGTGGCTATTTTTTTTCCCTATTTCACATGAAATTTGTGTAAGGGTTTTTCTTTTTTTCTTAAATTGCAAACTTTTTTTTTGGGTTTGTTGTTTAAAAATTTTTTTTTTAAATTTTACACTTTAGTGTTTTAAATTAAATTTTTAATCAATATTTCAACAAACTTGTGGGATCTTTATAAAAGGGTTTGCTTGAAAATATATTTTTTTTTCTTTTTTTTTTCTTTTTTCTAATAAAAAAATAGTACAAAAAAGTTTTTAATTTAGAAGGCAATGGAGGAAAGGGGTTTTCAAAGTTTTGTATTATCATTAAATTAAATTTTGTTTTCTTTTTTTTAAAAAAACCATGTTTTTTTTTTAACCCCCAACCAGAAATAATAAATTAAAAAAGGGTTAAGTTGGGGGTTTGGGCCTTTTTTAAACCCATAAAAAGAAAAAAGTACTTTTTGGGGCTGGGGTTTGGGGGTTTTTTAATTTAATTAAAATAACATGGGTTAAATTTTTGGGCCCAGTTTTTTAAAACCCCGTTTAACCCACTTTGAATTTATTTAAATTTAAGGGGGTGTACTTGCCCGGGCCCTTTAAATAGTTGAACATTTTTTAAAAAATTTGCTTTCCCCTTTTTCTATTCAACACAAAACCTTAGCCCTTGGTTTTTGTTTGATCTTGTCTTTACTCTTTCTCTTGAAATTTTTTGAACTTTTTTTCCAAATTTTTTTTTTAATTTTTGTTTAATCAAAAATTATTTTAAAAAAGCTTTGAAATTTCAAAAAAAAAGGGAATGATTTAAGTGTAAAAATCCCCAAAATTTTAAGGGAAATTAAAACAAAAAAATATTTAAAATTTTTAAAAAAATAAAGTTTTTTTTTCTTTTAAACCCTTTTTCCCCCCAAAAATTTTAAATTTTTGCTTTTTCCTCAAGCAAAAAAAAAAACCCCTTTAAAATTTTTTTCAAGGGAAAATTTTACAAAACCGTTCCCTTTTAAAAAATTAATCACAAAATTTTTTTTTCTTAAAAAAAATTGCATTTTTCTTAAAATTATTTCCCCTTTAAAACCATTTTTTTACCTAATCATGTTCTTTGTTTTTTTAAAAAAATAAATTTTTTCAAAGGTTCAAAATTTTAATTTCTAGGGTAATTTCAAAGTTTTTAATGTTTTTTTTCAAAAAGAATTTTTTAAAAAAACGTTTTAAACATTTTTTAAATTTTAAGGGAAAAAAAGGTTTTAAAAATTTTTTTTTCCACTTAGAAAAGGGATATTTTCCTCTTTTTCATCCCTTTTAAGTATAAATGATGTCTAAAAAAATTTGGTTCTCCACCCCAGATCAATTTTTAAATTTTAAAAATTTAAAAATTTAAAAGGGTTTTTTTTTTTTAAGAAAACCCTGGGTAATTTTTTTCGATAAATTTAAGTTTTAAAAAATTTTAAAATTTTTAGGCTATTATTTTTTCAAGATACCCCTTTTTGAACCTTCTTTTAACTCCCATTTTTAAAATTTTTTTTAGTTCAGTTTTTTTGAACTTTTCTCTTTTAACCATTTTGCAAGCTTTTAGGCCCATAACCCCAAAGCTTATTTCTAAATTAAATACGTGCCCCCTTTTTAAAGGGTCCCTGCGGGTTTTAAATTTTTTGGTTTAAACGAAAAACCTCCCTTTTGGAATTTTAATTATTTTTTTTTTTATCTCCTAGTTTTTAAGCCCATAGGAAGAACCTTTAAAAGAAAATTTTTTTTTTTTTTAGTTATTTAATATCATATTTATTCAAAAAGGACTTCTAAGACATGAGTAATATCAAATTTAATTTTAAAAACCAAAAATTCCCAACCCTTAATGTAATTTTTAATTTCCAATCCAAATTTCAAAATTTGTGGGCCCTAATTAAAATGTAATTTTAAATTTTATAAAGATTTCATAATTAAAAAAAACCTCTAATAAAAGGTTTTTTAATTTTTTAAAAAAGGAAAAGGGTTTTAAAAATATATCAAGGGGTTTAAAAAAATCCCCAAAAATTATAAAAATTTTAAAATTTTTTTATTATTTAAAATAAGAGTGTAAATTATCCTATGGGCAATTTTTTTAGTAAAGAAAAAAATTAAGGCTTTTTAATTTTTTCTTCCCCCCAAAAATTTGAAATTGTTTCACTGTCCCCAATGTACAAAATAAAACACCCAAAAAACCATAAAAGACAAGATAATTCAAGAGGGAAAGAAATAAAGAAAACAAATACTTCCGGGATGTTTGGGTAACTTGAAAAAAAAACATAATAAAAACTTGAAGCTTATTTCCTTATTTGAAAGAAGTAGAGTTCCTAGCAATTAAAGAGAAAAAAAAATATCAAAAACAAAACAAAAAGAAAAGGGAAAGAAATGGCTACACTTGGTTGTTGAAATTGATTACACGAGTTATTACAAACCAAAACAAGAAATACAAATTTGTGCATTTTTATACTTATTGCCACGGGCATCAACATGGACATGTCAATGCATTGTATCTTGCAATATAATTCATCGCTCGACATGGCCAAATACATGGTTATGTCTCATATGTGTCTCTTTTTGAAATTTTATTTCATTTTATTATTATTATTATTCTAGTATTTTTTCAAATACACATCCCTTTTCACAAGGTAAAATTTAAGTATAATTTTTTGAGTAACTGGGTGTAAAAACTAAAAAAAAAAAAATCAAACTAAACTAAAACTAATTTAAAATGGAATTAAGTAATACTAAACTTAGGTTGCCTTCCAAAAATGCTTTTATTTAACTCGTTAGCTCAACGCTCTCTTCTTTTACTAGTTTTAAGAAGACGACATTAATTTTCTAGTGTTCAAAATTGCTTGACTTTACCTAGACCCTATTGATTGCCATGAATGGGATATTGTTGTATTGGTTCCACATGAATGCCATCTTGCACACAAGTATAATTAGCAAGTTAGTTTATATTTAAGAAATAGAAAGTATTGTTATTTCTTTGGAGGTATTGGATATGTAAAGTGTTTTGAAGGTTCTTTCTTCCTCCTTAACTTTTAGAGTTGACTCTGATTGCCTACATCGATAACTACCTGGCAGTAGCTAGAAAAAGGCAACACTAAAATCATTAATGACTCAATGTCTTCGCCTGTATGTAAGATAACAAAATCCATTGGAAAAATGAATGTATCCATCTTAACTAACACATTTTCAATGATATCGATAAGGCACTTAACAAACCTATCAGCTAATTGTATGCTCATATATTTTGGGTTTTTGGGTTTCCCTAATCCTAACTTTTTAAACATATAATGTGGCATCAAATTTCTACTTTGCCTACGATAGCTAGAGCTTTGTTTATTGTAAATTGCCAACAAGATAAGGTAGAATAAAACTCCTAGATTTTTCAATTTTCGTGCTAACTTTTTTTGAAATAAGCGTGAGCATTTCTCACTTAATTTCGCAATTTGATATCTCTTCTAGTTTTTTTTTTGTTCAAGAGTAGTTCCTTCAATTACTTGGCATACTTAGGCATCTATAAAGGGGGATGGGATACGGGTGGGTTGGCCTATTGAACCTGCATTTTTTTCTAGTCAAGCTAAAATATTTTGGCCCACCTGCTTAACCAGTAGGTTGGGGCAGGCCAACTCATTGCAGGTATGGGTTAGCCCCCTTTCAACCCCGCATAATTTAAAAAAAAAAAAGAAAAGGAAAGGAAAAAATGAAAAAAACAAAAAAAATCCAAAATAGAATAGCACAAGTCCCATCATAAGTATCGTACCATATGCTTAACTTTGTTTATAGCTCAAAAAATTTGATTACTTTCCCTTGTGCTTTCTAGATCACTTAAACTTTAAAGTGATGTATTGATGTTGATAACTTCAATTATCAAATTGTAATAAGGAAAAAGAAAAAGTGAAGCATGTCTAGAAAAGAATAAACTCACTATTCTCATCATCAGCTCAGGGCTAGAGAAAGAGAGAGAGAGAGATGATGGGATAGGAGACTGGTAATCACCACCAACATGGGCTACCATCGCTACAGGGAACAACATCGCCCCCAAACCCCTATTTACTGAATTTTTTCTCTTTTTAGAGGACCCACTTAAGCTCCTAAAGAGCAGCTTCAACACCTTCACTATTGCATCCATTCTAACCCCCTTGGGGTTAGTTTCAATCTCTTTCTTACTTTTAAAGGAAAGTTTTGTTTTTTTTTAAAAAAAAAAGGGTTAAAGTTTGTCATCGTTTGTTACCATCTATCATTGTCTTTATCATCACGATTATGAAAGAAAAAAATAGAAATCCCCATCCATTATCGTCTCCTTTTGTGGTTTCACTCTTCAATTTTGTCTTTATCATTGTTCGTCATCATCGATCATATCTCCTCATTATGCGTGGTGAGTCCTCATTGTTTAGTTCCCGTTTTTTTTTTTTAACTTTCTAATATTGTGTCAAAAAAACTTAGGGCTTAGTGTGGGGGTTTGGGGTTTACCATAGAGTTAAAGTTTGGGGCTCAAGTTTTAGGTTTGGGTTTTGGGGGTTTTTAGTCTTTGTAAGGTTTCCCAAAAAAAAAAAAAAAAGAAAGAAGTTTTTTTTGCCAGTTAACAGGCCAACCCGCGCTAGCCCGGGGGGCGGGAAAGGCAGCTTTTTTGGCCAGCCAAAGGTGCGAGCCATCCGGACGGGCCCATTAACCGCAAGTGGTGTAGGTTAGGGGGGGCCGACCCGTTTTGCTCGCATTCCCACCTTTTGTGTAAGGCATCAAAAAAAGGTTAAAATTTAATTTTGTTGTTTTAAAAAAATTTTTCAAATTATTAGATCTCCTCAAGTGTTCTTTCCCCAACGGCTAGATAAGCAAGCATAAACAATTTTTGACCTTTAGAGGGTTCTCCCTTTTTTTCTTACTTTTTTCCTCCCCCTTCAAATTGCATTCTTTTTTTTCATCAAGAAGGCTGCCTTAACTTTTTCCCTGGATTAGGGTTTTATGTTTCCGTAAAGTTCCCTTTAAAGGGCTTTTTTTAAATTTATTTTTGCAATTGTCTAATTGATTTTCAAAATTTCGAATCAAAGTTTTGGTTTTACAAATTACGTAGCTTAGAAGCATGTTTTTGTTTTGTGAATGAACTTTGTCATTAAAAACTTTAACAAGGGGTTCTTTTTTTTTGTGATTGTTGGAAACGGTAGAACTTCCCCTATTGATTCCCCCAGGGAAATTTTGGGGGATTTTCTAGTTAGATTATAGGTATTTCTATAGGATTATTTTTTTGCATATTCAAGAGTTAACAAATGAACCCTGTTATTAATGTTAGAAAAAAAATTTATTGGTTAGTTGTTTGTCATCAATCCCCATCAATTTTCCCACTTAGTGTTTGCATGTGCTGCTAAGCGTAATGTATCCCCGAATAAACTCCCGCTACTCTTCATTGTTTTAGCTTTTGTAGCTTCCCCTTAAAAGCTATTAGGCCATTTTTTTAAGTTTGGGCTTCATCAAGTGTTTTTTTTATTTTAAAAATTCCTCTAGTAGTTGTGTCAAAAATTTACCCAGTAGCTTGGTTTGTCCCTGTGAAAAGTTTAATTTGCATCCCCAATGGAAGACCTGGTGCATCTCCCCCGGTAAATATTTATATCTCTTTCCCTTATATTTTTGTGTCCAAAAATTTTTGAGATAGGGGGAGATATTTTTTTGTAGGGTTTTACAATCTTGCTGGGGGAAAATACTTGCAAGAATTTCTCTACCATCAATCAATGTAGTATTGAATCTTTAAGAAGAGAATTCAACCATTTTTAGCTTTTTCTTAAAGAAAAAAAAGGGGAAAATCCTTACTTGATGGTTCATCTATGGGCCCATTTATTTTGAACGTGTCCTGATTTTAGAAACTCATAAAGTGTGCATTTAAGTTTCCCTCCTGCAACCCCCTAAATTTAATAAACTGTTGAACCTTTTAAATGATATTAGTTTAATTTCAAAGTTTGAGCTGCAATTAAAGCCTAACAATCTTGAATTAGCTCTTGAAAGTATGGTCTTAATAATAAACATTTTTCTCTCATTTTGTTCTTGGGCCATGTTGATTGTTTGTTTCGAGATTCTTAAAGTAAATTTGGTTACCCTTGATTTGCTCTAGATGTCCCTTGACATAAAAAAAAGAAAAAAAATAAAATTAAGGAACAAGAAAATAAAAAAATTTTATTAGTTTAATAAATCTGGGTGTTTCTAACTCTTAACCCTTTAAAAAGGGGCCCAAAAAACTTGATATTGGTTTTTCTTACATCAAAAGATTTATGCAAGGCAATTATCGATTCTATAAATAGGGGGATATAAAAACGATTTTATTGATTATAAGGATTCAAACTATAATTACCCTTTCCTATTATCAAATATGAAAAATCGAATGAAAAAGCAACAAATAAATTTTAAGATAAAACTATCATTAAAAAGCTTACTGGATTTTAAAATTCTCTTAAAACTAAAATGTAATTAATATTATTGTATTCTTGGGCTATAGGGAAATTTTTTTTTGAACTAATAATCCTTAGGTCTACTAATTCCCAAAATTTTAATTGAAAAAATTGAACACTTTCTAATTTAAAAATTCTAAAATCACATTATTTTTGCTCTAAAATTTCATTTAAGTTTTACCCTAATTTGGAAAAATTTATGTTATTTTTTAGGGTTCATGCAAATTCTTTCCAATTATACTGATCTTTCTGTATGGGTTTTGTCAATCTTTTAAATAAGAAATCAGACTTTAGAAATCATCAGTAATATTAATTTAAAAACCCAATGAAGAGCTTTAAAATTGGATATAAGAAAAAAATAATTTTTTGAATAATAAACCAAAAAAATCACAGTTCTTTTTAGGGTTACCCATACCCAAGTATAAAAAAAATTTAAAGTACAATATATTGAAATTAAAAAAATTAAAAAAAACAATGCATAAAAAAAAAACATCAATAAAACAATAACAAATATCTATATTTAATTTTATTTTTCTAAACTTATATTTCTATTTGGGAAATTTTGTACTCGTTTATCCCCATGTTTGGCCCCATTCTAGGAAAGTTTAGTTCCCTAAAACCCAAATTGGAATCTTCATAACTTAGAAAATTTGCTTCAATAAGTAAAAATTACTTCTCAAAAAAAATAGGAAACCCAATACTCTTAAAGGAATTTAAAATCTTCATAATGAATTACATTTTAAGAAATGAAATTGGACTTAAAAAGAAAATAAAAAAAAAAATTTTAAAATAATAATAAAAAAAAAAAATAAATCAAGGGCAGCGAACTAACAAATTTCCCAAATCAAAAAAAAATTTTGAAGTAAATTTCCCAAGGAAATAAATTCTACGTCGTAACCTCCATCTTCTTGGCAGACATACCGTGGTTTGGATACGAGAGGGTACAAGAGTGAGGTCCTTAAAAATTCCCCAATTTCATTGTCCAATCCTTGAACCTTATCAGGAGCAGCCATTAAATCAGACTTGGAGCTAGGAGGCTTCATTTTCTGATCCTGAAAAAGTAATTTGGATGGGAAGTGAAATTTTCCGATATAAACCACGTTGCTTCGTGATTCCTTGACAATCCCGCACAATATGGAATTTAAAATTGGCTTCAAAAATTTTCTTTGTTGCTTTTGGCCGGGTCATTAGTTCACCCCATTGTTTTAATTTTTTTTGGTATTATTTTTAATATTTTTTATTTATTTATTTAGTTTTAAAAAAATATAATAATTTTTGGGTTATAATATATAAACTATGTGACTTGTAAGAAAATTAAATAAAATTGAAAAATTCAGGTCATCTTTTTATAAAAAAAAAAATAAGTAACCTCTTTGTAAAAAACAGAAACAGTATCACATTTTTATAATTTACCTATTGTTTAATTATATAGATATTACACGTCGGCTCTCTATGTTGTATTAATGATTTTATGTCATTTTGAAGAATTTCAACCTTTCGATTATAAGAAAAGCAAAATTTTTGAAAATAAGGATTATTATTTCTAATTAAAACAAATTTTTAACTTGTTCATATGTGAGTTTTCATAAAGGATATTTTTTGAATAACAATTTAGGGGGGAAAAAAAAAAAAAACGTTATTTTTAGTGAAAATGTATTAAAAGGCACGAGGAGTACAAGTAAGTAAAATATGAGGCTTACTCGCACCCTACTTATAAGATGGTACAAATTCTTAAATTTTTTAAACATGAATCTATCCAAAATATCTTAAAACCCCCTAAGCCTGCTCCCCTAAAACCTACAAGGGTTAGGGTTTTTTATGAAAAATATAAATTTTTCTCTTTTTCTTATAAAATTTCAAGTTTTTTATGATTTGTAAATTTTTCGTTATAAAACTTATGAAACTTTTGTAAATCTATGAAAAAAAAGAAAAAATTTCTTACCTTTTTTTTTTCAATTTTATATGATCTTACTATTAGCAAATAGGTAAGAATAAGATGAGAGAATGGATAAAATAAAATTTCAGAGAAAAAAGGAGGGAAAAAAAATAAAGAATGAAAAGTAAAAAAGGAGATAACATTGAATTAGTCATTTGGGTTTTAAAATAGGCTTAGGTTATTTTCTTTTTAATTTTTCTAAAAATTTATTTGGGTAAAAAATTAATATTGTCATGTATTTTCATTATATTATTTAATATTTTATAGAATGGGTCTAGGTACCCCATAACCTATACTGAAAGTGACGCGACGCGGAAATCGTAAACAATCAAAAACCAATTCTAGGTTGGTCTCCAACAAGCAAAGAATAATTTCCGAGTTATTTCTTGAAAAACCCCAATTGCGCACAATCGAGAAAATTTAGAAAATATTTTCTAAAAGTGTATATTTCACAAAAAGAATAAAAAAAATAACCAAAAACCCAGCAGCTATTATAGTCCTTTGGGAAATAAATTTAATAAGGAATAATATGTAACGTGGAAGTAAATTAGTATACCGTCTGTCATCTTCTTATACACGGGTGTATCAGCCCGTGTAATTTTTTGGGAATCTTCCAACGCGTTCACGGGCTTTCCTTTTAAAAACCGTGTATAGGCCGTGTAGGTTTTGGAAACCACCCTGACCAACACACGGTGTGCCTCTTGTGCCAGACACTTTCACGGCGGCCTGTAAAAAACGCCCCAAAACCCCTATCGCTCATCCCGCACATTCTCCCCAAAACGAAAAACTCGCCCCCGAGTTCTCTTCGGAAATAATGGTGTGTCATCGGAGGGAAAAAGAGATAAATCTTCATTAAAAGTGCACGGGGTGTTCAGTTTCGGGGAGTTTTAAAATATAGGTTGTCTTGATTTTGCGCATATTTTCAAAAGGTGTTTTTTTGGGTTTGGGAGTTTCCCCATATCTCCCACAGGGAAACACTCTTTCTAAAGATAAACCAACCAATTTCCCCACGTCAAACAGTTTCTTCCGCCTATGTTTATCACCCCCCTTTTACGGGTATTGCTTCTTCAACTTCCTTTACTTCTGCTGTATGGCTTAGCATTGTTCCCCATATGATTAGCAGCGACTCCCCCACCATACCCTTGGGTAGCTTGACAGGTCCAGCACATTTTGGGGGTTTTTTGGGTACATACCGAAAACGGTGATTTTCCAATATTCATGGACAGTTTTGTAGGCAATTAGCTTGGCAACGCTTGATCCCACTCTCGGGCTTTCATAGAAAATGCTTCTAATGAGGTTCCCGGGGGCCCCGGTTGGTTACTTTTTTTAAACCCATCGGTTTAGGGTGAGCTATACTTTTGTAATTCAGGGTGAGTCAACATGACTAAGAGTTCTCCAAAAGTGGGGGGAACTTGCTATCTCTGGAAGGTGATGAACTTTGGGAAAAACCCCATGTAGACGCCCCCTCTTTAAAAATACGTGCGATGGCCCGTGCATCGGCGGTCTTCCCTACGGGGAAGAAAGTGCGTCATTTGGAAAACTGTCAATTTAACAAAAACGAAGTCCCCCTGTTGGGACGGGGCAAACCGGGTACAAAGCCCCTCGATGGTCCCCCAAATGTTCGGGCAGGGGAAGTGAGTAATAGGCCAGTGTTTGAACGGGTCCCTTGACACGGGGGCAGATATAACCCCTTTCTCAATTCAAAAACACCACCTTAATAGGGCCAAAAGTACTTCGGCAATGCAGCAAATCTTGTCTCTACCCAAATGCCCCGCCAATCCACCACCGTGCAGGTCCGAATAATTTTCCCGAAAAGGACGACCGGGAATACACAGCTGATTCCCTTTCATAAAGTATCCGTTGTGACATGGTAGTGGCACGGGGCTCCCTGTTGGCGATTTCTCCCAGTCTTTTTAAAAAACCCCCATCCCTCGAAAACTCCTTTACCTTTAAACCCAACAATCCCACACTTAAGTGAGTAGTACTCGTCTCTTCTCTAAAGGCGTCCGCCAATTTGTTTTGCACACCCAATTGTGCACAATCTAAAAGGGAAATCTTTGTAAAACTCAATCCCCTCGCATGCATGTTTTTATTATCTGATTTCTGGCTGTCAAGTTTTTTAAAACCCCCAAAAATCAGAAAAGTGAACCCCTTTCCCAACCCAAAAATAATTTCCACCCTTCAGAGTCCCCTTACCACGGCATAGACCCCTTATCTAGAGCCCAAACCCTCCTGGCTTCACACAACTCTCGCGTAGAATGTTTGCCTTTTCTCTGTGAAAACCCGCCCCAACCCCCAAACCCCCTTTGCATCACAACCCACCTCAAACAATTGTAAAATCGGTAGGCTAATTGGGGGTGCTACTAATGTTTTTTTCGGTCTGCAAAACTCGCTTCACCTCTTCCCCCATAAAATTTTTCCCATTTTTTAAAACATTCATTTAAAGGGGAGCACGTTTACTGAATTTTAATAAACCTCTGTAAAAACTAGCCAAGCCCAGAAAATTTCCCAACTCGTAACGGTTTTTGGGATGGGGCCACTCTTGATCACTTTCATTTTCTCCTCATCCACCATCACCCCCTCATGCTAACTATGAACCTAAGGAACACTATCCCTCGATAAAAATGTACACTTCTTTAAATTGCATAAATTTATTCTTTTCAACACAGACAAAAACAACCTCAAATGAAAGGTGTTTTTCCCTTAGTTTTATGAAACACCAAATTTCATCAAATACATACAATAAAGCGACCTTTAAGGGTTTTTCAGTCCCTGGTTATCACACGATGAAGGTCTTGGTGCGTTACGAGACAAAGGGCATCCCCAAACCCTTCAAAAACCCCCCTCTTTAGTTTTGACGCCGTTTTCCCATTCATCCCCAGGGCGGATCCAATTTGTGGTATCCCCCTCAACTATCTTGGAGAAGTAGTGGCTCCGCTCAACCTGTCCCATATCCCCCGGCGGGGTAGGGAAATTTTGTATTTTTGTGATCTTTTTGATCCCCCGGCTATCAAAAAACACCCCTCCAGCCCCATTTTTCTTGGAGTTAATAACGCTAGGACCGCACCGGGGTAAGCTTTCCGGATAAAAAACCCCTTTTCCAAAAGCTCTTAGACCTTATCTTGAAGAATTTTTGGTTTCCCTTTTGGCTCATCCTATAGTGTGGGAAATTTGGGAGACTTGTCCAGGCACCAATCTATCTGATTTCTGGATTTCCCTTAAAGGGGGTAGACCCCCAGGTGGTCATCAGAAACCCCCTCCTTATACTCTTCCCGTAAACTCTTCACGCTTGGGTATTCCACATAACTTCATTTTCTCCAGCCGCACATCTTTTTCCATTAGAGCATGAACCCCCCGTGATTCCTTTAAAACTTTAATAAGTCCCCTTTTCGACTGGTACAGTTAAAAAAGAACGACTTTCTGCTCTTTTCTCTTTGACGTCCCTTTCTTCTCGGGGAACAAAGTTCCTCACACTCCCTTTCTCCAACTGTAACTTCTCCCTTTTGCGTGTTTTTGCGTTCAATCAAACTACTGGCCTGCCAAAAAAAGACATGACAGGCTCCATGCCACAATTCACAAAAGCTCATCCGGTACTTCCCCCTTGAAAGGACCCTACACCTTTCCCTTTTCCTCGATCCTCTGAGCTTTGATCCTCCCATGGGGGTATAGATTTTTTTGGGTTTTTTTTGAAAAAAAGAAATGCTTCACAACTTCACTTCCCATATATTTTTACAACTTTCACTATCTACTTTAATTCGAACACCTTCCCCCCAAAAGTACACCCCGGCGAAACAACTGGGGCGTTTCGTGATCTCCTCCTATTTCGGGATTGCATCATCCGCTTGCATCACCCCCTAAAACACATAGGTTTGGGTTTACCACTCTTCCCCCTCCCCAAAAATAACATCCTTTCCCCAAGGTTTCCCGCACACCTATTTCTCCCCTTATCAAGAATGTTAACACTTCTCCTAGCGGCATTTATTTGATTTATGACCGGTTTATTTAAAAGGAAACACTTTCCCAAGATCGGTTGGCTATGGGGTTCTTGCCTCTGGGTTCCCCCCAGATTCAATCGGTCTCTTTCCCCCAATCTTTTTTTTTTTTTCTTGGGGCTTTCCTCACTAGGGTTGTGTGTGCACCTTTTTCTCTTCCAAAATCCCCAAATTTCTATCTGCCTACAGCCATAACAACCCCTTTCTTCCACCTCCGTACCTACTACTTTCTCTGCAACATCAATTAGTCGGAGGGCAGGTTTTTCCCTCAACCAGGGTTTTCACCCTTGTGACCCTTATTTATCCTTTTTCTGGAGTTAGGCCCTTTTAAAATTGTGCTACTTGCTGGCCTTTACTCCCCTCAAGTTTCCGTTGGCCATTCATGAACTCAAGGGTATATTCGTGCACTGACCCCCTGCCCCTAACGACACCGCTGTATTGTTGGGGAAAAATATTTTCATATCTGGAGGGGGAAGTCGTGTTGCAAAAACATTTCATGCGATACCCCCGTCCCCGGATCCCACCCTCTCTTGCTCCGTTCGCAACCCCTCCCCCCATGCCGGCCCCCACTTTCACCCCATGCGACCAATCTAACCCGGGGGGGTCTTCCCAAATTTCCAGATCGCAAAAACCCATCCCCTTTGGGAAACCCAAACCAAGAAACCTTTGATTTAAGGGCCGTCAAACCAGGGAGTTGACTGTCAGGCGGTAATCTCCCCCCATTTCCTTGTATACCCGCCAGGTTTCTCCGATAATCACCGTCCCTCTGGTTGTTCCCATAAAATGGAATGGGGGGATAGCCACCACCCTTACCACTGTGCCCTCACTGTGGGCTACCCCATCGGGGCCCTGTTTTCTGCCAGAGCTTATCCTTACCGTCCCCCCCCCTATTTTAAAAAACAGTGAACCATCTTCCACCGTAGAATCAGCTTCCGCAGCGGATTCCCACCAAACCCCCCAACCCTATTGGGGTCTATGTATGGATCGAAAACGCTCGTCATTATAAAGGGCGTTCCTACACCCGACTTTAGCATAGAGTCAAACTCCCCCCCTCGGAACCCATTGTAGGTCCTTTGACTCACACTTGAACCCCAAGAACCACCGCCGCATGCCTTGATGATTGACTCTCCGTAGGAAAAATTTCCTTACCTGATACCAATTTAGCCGCGGAAGCGTAAACAAAAGGGGCCAAATTTTAAGATTTGGGTTTATAAACAACAAAGAATAATTTTGAGTTATTCCTTGAAAAACCCAATTGCGCACAATCGAGAAACAGAGAAAAATATTTTCAAAAGTGTAATTTCACAAAAAGAATAAAAAAAAACTAACCCCAAAATGACCCGCAGCTATTAATAGTCCTTGGGAAAAAATTTTAAAAAGGAAATAAATATGTACCGTGGAAGTAAAATAATGTATACACGTCCGTCATCTGCCTTATACAAGGTTGGTATCGACCGGGATGTTTTTTAGGAAATTCCAAGTGGTTACCGGTTCCTTTAAAACCCTGTATTGGCGTGTAGGTTTCTGGGAACCACCTCACACAAACCCGGCCCTGCCTCCCGGCCATATATGTCCATGATGCTTTTGGGGGCGGCCAACACTTTATCGGGCGTGCCTTGTAAAAAAAACCCTCATCGCCCGATACTCGATGCCCGCTCAGTATGTTTAAAATACAAGTTTTTAAGGATTAGGGTAGGAAGACCCCCCTTTCCTATACCTATCCTATGGAAGTAGATTGTGAAAAAGCTTTACCTAAAACCTATCCTATAGCCCTCGATATTCACTCGAAGCCTATTTAGTTAAGTAGGGTACAAGTGGCTATTTTTATGCCAGTAGGTTACCTGTTCACCTCATGTATCAATGATAAAAAGATGTGAATGATGAAAAAAAAATTTTAAAATGGCAAAAAATTACTAATGAAAAGTTATGACGGGATAAAAATAATATGAAAACTGTATTAAGTTTTCAAAGTAGGACTAGGCAAAAAAAAATCAAACCATAAAATTAGGTTTAAACACTTTTTTAGGTTAAAAAAAAAGAATCAAATAAAATTGTTTCCTTTTATGATAAAAAAAAATATAAACCGAATCAAACATTTTGAACAAAATAAAACCAAAAAATAAAAAAAAAAAAATCACGTCAAATCTAGAGAATATATAGCTAAACGGGGGGGAATTGCATCTCCTTTTTCAATTTCTCTTTTTTTTTTTGGGTTTTTTTTTGAGTAACTCCCTACTTTTTTATTCATATTTTGTTTAATAACTGATATAAAAAAAAAAAAATTGCCAAAGATTAATAAAAAAATTTCCCCTTTAAAAATATAGAAATGAGCATTAAAGTTGGTGAGTTATACTAGAGAAATGATAACAATCAAATATTTTTTATTTCAAGTATAATTTTATATAACTTATTGATTTTATAAAAAAAAAAAATTTTAAAACACAGAAAAAACATTTTAAAACATGGACCGCACCAAACCAACCATTTTTTTAGGTTTGAAAAAAATTAAAGCTAAAACCATATGTTTTAGGTTTGACTTAAAAAAAAAAAAAACAAATTGAACCTATATATTATTCGGTTTGGTTTAAGGACAATCTTATCAAATTAAACTATGCTTACCTCTAGTTTAAAAAGTTTGGCAATACTCCACAAGTATTTTTATTATTTTTTTTGGATAAAGATGTATCTTTTGAATACAAAATCAATAAAAAAAAAATTTGATGGGAAAATAGTTTTTGGAAAAAAGAAAGTTCATGGATGCAGAAGATTCTACTACTAATAATAGTAGATAAAAATCCTATAACCCTAAATTTGAAGATTTTACAAAATTTTTTACTTGTTGGAATTATCAAAAGAAAATTATATGCAAATCTCTCTCTTTTTGATATTATATTAGCATGTAGAAGGTTTTTGTTATTTTTTCTTCCAAATTTTTTGGGAAACCCTATATTAATTTTAGTTTTAATGCAAAAATTTTTGAACAAACAAAAATTTTTAATTTCGGGGGAAAAAAAGAGAGAGAGAGATTGAATTTATTTTAATACATAAATAAGCGTTTTCTTAAAAACTTTCATAGGAAGCTTAATCAATCAAAAGCGAAGAAAATAGATCCTTTACATCCTCCGCCCTTGCAAACAATGGTTTCCTGTTTTGGGGGAGAATGGTTTTACGTCCAGTTACGGGTTTGGGACTTTTAAACCCCTTTAAACCCCCTCAATTAGATGGTGTATTTCTGTAGTGTGGTAGGGTTAGGGACCCCGTGTAACCCCATTTATAAATCTTCCATCAATGATTTTTCCACAAATTGGGATTTTTTTAAAAAATATCTTTCCTGATTTATGGGATATATTATTTTCCCGATTTAGTGGATTATTGTTCCCATTTAGTAGGATAAATTGTTCCCTTTTTTATGGGTTCTGGACCAATCTAGAGGGTTTTTTGTTTCCAATAAAAGGGAAAAGGGGAAAAACCCCAAATTCCCCACTTGGTCCTATATTCCATAATTTATCTTAATGAGAAAAAAAAATTCTGAATCTGGTGATAGGCCTCTAATAAAGAGATTTTTCCCATGTTTACAAGCTTGTGCTTTTCAATCTCATAGAAATTGTGAATAAACCCCTTTTATTCTGGGTCCAAAAATAAAGTATTTCCAAATAAAGAATAAAAAAATGTGTACCAAAGGGTAAATGAGAAAACATCAATTGAATAAGATTTTTTT